>JAIGNY010001500.1:10000-26869 GCA_020152595.1 Chiridota heheva
GTATCTAATTCTGACTAAACTTATGGCGCTAATCACATATGGGCGGTATATAGGCTGACCCACGTGAGCAACACATGAAAAACCTCACGTGGGCAGAATATGGGTCGGTCCATGTGGGTATCATATGGGAGATACCTGGGCAAGTCCATGTGGGCAAAATCATTGGTTAGTCCATAGGGTGTTATTTGGGTAAAAAATGGGTAAGTCCATGTAGACAGCATATGGGTCGGCCCATGTGGGTATCAATATGAGAAAAACCTGGGCATGCCCATGTGGGTAGCATATGGAAAAGCCGCGATCGGAGGATGTTTGGTTTTGAAAGAAACTATATCTTATTTTGATTTATCCGCAAGCAGTTTGCTCCCATTTTCCTTTCAATTTGGTTGTTGGTGATCAGAACAGAGATACAGTTAAAAAGATTTTGTGTTTTAATAAACAAATGAAGTGAATATGCTTTATTTTGGGATAACAATGAACCAATTATGATGCATGGCAATACAAAATGAATATAAATTTCAGATTTGCAGTTACTTCTCTAACGTATATAGATATGCAATTGATGAGTTGTATATCTGTGTTTATCTAGAGAGTTATTCTTTTGGGCTCGATCCATTGAGCAGTTGAGGTCAGTTGATCCATCTATGGAACAACTAGTTTTTCAGTGTCCCATATTATTTTCAAGGTCAATGACATGAACGTAGGTCACACAGTCCATAAATCACGACTTTCTCAGAAGATTATACCAGTGTGCCCTCTAGTCCCATTCACAACTCAAACTTGAACTTGCTTTCCATTCAGAAAATACAGCGGGAAGGTTTACTGCCCTTTGACCTATAGGGTCATATTTTGTATTTAAATTGCCACAAAATTCGTTATTTTGATCGTGATTTTGACAGTGACCTAAGGCAGTGACCTAAGGCTGAGTATTGTGCATGTGGTTGGCTGCATTTATTTCTCTCAATATTTCCCTCTATTCTTCTACGTTTTACTGCCTGCCTGCCCGCCCACCCGCCCGCTTGCCCGCCCACCCGCCCGCTCGCCCGCCCGCCCGCCCGCTTGCCCGCCCGACTGCCTGCCTGCCTGCCCGCTCGCCTGTCTACCCGCCCGCTCGCCCGCTCGCCCGCCTACCCGCCCGCTCGCCCGCTCGCCCGCCTACCCGCCCGCTCGCCCGCTCACCCGCCTACCCGCCCGCTCGCCCGCTCGCCCGCCTACCCGCCCGCTCGCCCGCTCGCCCGCTCGCCCGCTCGCCCGCTCGCCCGCGCTCGCCCGATCGCCCGCGCTCGCCCGATCGCCCGCGCTCGCCCGATCGCCCGCGCTCGCCCGATCGCCCGCTCGCCCGCTCGCCCGCTCGCCCGCGCTCGCCCGATCGCCCGCGCTCGCCCGATCGCCCGCGCTCGCCCGCGCTCGCCCGCGCTCGCCCGCGCTCGCCCGCGCTCGCCCGCGCTCGCCCGCGCTCGCCCGCGCTTGCCCGATCGCCCGATCGCCCGATCGCCCGCTCGCCCGATCGCCCGCTCGCCCGCTCTCGCCCGCTCTCGCCCGATCTCGCCCGCTCTCGCCCGCTCTCGCCCGCTCTCGCCCGCTCTCGCCCGCTCTCGCCCGCTCTCGCCCGATCTCGCCCGCTCTCGCCCGCTCCCGCACGCACGCTTGCCCGCTCGCCTGCCTGCCTGCCTGCCGGGCGAGCGGGCGGGCGAGCGGGCGAGCGGGCGAGCGGGCGAGCGGGCGAGCGGGCGAGCGGGCGAGCGGGCGAGCGGGCGAGCGGGCGAGCGGGCGAGCGGGCGAGCGGGCGAGCGGGCGAGCGGGCGAGCGGGCGAGCGGGCGAGCGGGCGAGCGGGCGAGCGGGCGAGCGGGCGAGTGGGCGAGCGGGCGAGCGGGCGAGCGGGCGAGCGGGCGAGCGGGCGAGCGGGCGAGCGGGCGAGCGGGCGAGCGGGCGAGCGGGCGGGTAGGCGGGCGAGCGGGCGAGCGGGCGGTAGGCGGGCGAGCGGGCGAGCGGGCGGGTAGGCGGGCGAGCGGGCGAGCGGCGGGTAGACAGGCGAGCGGGCAGGCAGGCAGGCAGTCGGGCGGGCAAGCGGGCGGGCGGGCGGGCGAGCGGGCGGTGGGCGGCAAGCGGGCGGGTGGGCGGGCAGGCAGTAAAACGTAGTAGAATAGAGGGAAATATTGAGAGAAATAATTGCAGCCAACCACATGCACAATACTCAGCCTTAGGTCACTGCCTTAGGTCACTGTCAAAATCACGATCAAAATAACGAATTTTGTGGCAATTTAAATACAAAATATGACCCTATAGGTCAAAGGGCAGTAAACCTTCCCGCTGTATTTTCTGAATGGAAAGCAAGTTCAAGTTTGAGTTGTGAATGGGACTAGAGGGCACACTGGTAGAATCTTCTGAGAAAGTGATTTATGGACTGTGTGACCTACGTTCATGTCATTGACCTTGGAAAATAATATGGGACACTGAAAAACTAGTTGTTCCATAGATGGATCAACTGACCTCAACTGCTCAATGGATCGAGCCCAAAAGAATAACTCTCTAGATAAACACAGATATACAACTCATCAATTGCATATCTATATACGTTAGAGAAGTAACTGAAAATCTGAAATTTATATTCATTTTGTATTGCCATGCATCATAATTGGTTCATTGTTATCCCAAAATAAAGCATATTCACTTCATTTGTTTATTAAAACACAAAATCTTTTAACTGTATCTCTGTTCTGATCACCAACAACCAAATTGAAAGGAAAATGGGAGCAAACTGCTTGCGGATAAATCAAAATAAGATATAGTTTCTTTCAAACCAAACATCCTCCGATCGCGGCTTTTCCATGCTACCCACATGGGCATGCCCAGGTTTTTCTCATATTGATACCCATGGGCCGACCCATATGCTGTCTACATGGACTTACCCATTTTTACCCAAATAACACCCTATGGACTAACCAATGATTTTGCCCACATGGACTTGCCCAGGTATCTCCCATATGATACCCACATGGACCGACCCATATTCTGCCCACGTGAGGTTTTTCATGTGTTGCTCACGTGGGTCAGCCTATATACCGCCCATATGTGATTAGCGCCATAAGTTTAGTCAGAATTAGATACAATATTGTACTGTATAATAATATTACAAAGATCACGAGGATTATATTGAGTTCCCCCAGTTGAAGTTAGCGTCATATTCATGTTCATATTCAGATTCAAATTTATACCAGCTGAAGTGCCATCATTCTGTAAGAGCGTCATCTATTAGAATACCAACAAGACAGTTGGAGAGGATTTCGGCCACCAATGGAGCGAAATCAGTTTTTTCTTTTTTCTTTCCTGTTTTACATTTTGTAATCGTCACATAAAAGTGTTTTGTGGGTGGCGGTTGTTGCAATGTAATTACACTCACGAGGTGAAAGTCCACCAACTCCCAAGCCAAAAAGTAATGGACTCAGTTATGGGAGATCGTACCTGGACCCTCAAAATCAGGGCCCTAAATAGCAAAAAGTCGTGATAATTATTCCTATCATAAGGCTATATCATGGTCCATGAACCCTTGGGCCCAGTAAAACTACCACTTAATCCTGTGATATAGGTCTCATTTCTGGGAAATCTCATGGTCTATGGCCCTTGGACCCAGTGAAGGTTTTGTGCCAGACTTCTGACAAATGGGGGCAAAAGACCACCCTTACTCCTGTGGTATATGTCTGATTTCTGGGAGATCGTATCTGGACCCTAAAAAACGGGGCCCTAAATGGCCAAAAGTGGTGAAAATTATTGCTAGGATAAAGTTATGTCATGGTCCATAGTCCTTGGGCCCAGTGAAGGTTTTATGCCAGATTTCTGACATATGGGAGCATAAGCCCAACTACCCCTAAATCCTATGGCATAGGTCTCATTTCTGGGAGATCGTATCTGGACCCTAAAAAACGGAATCGTAAATGGCCAAAAGTGGTAAAAATTATTGCTAGTATAAACATATATCATGGTCCATAGCCCTTGGGCCCAGTGACGCTTTTGTGCCAGACTTCTGACATATGGGGGCAAAAGCCCAACAACCCCTAAATCCTATGGCATAGGTCTCATTTCTGGGAGATCGTATCTGGATCCTCAAAAATGAGGCCCTAAGTGGCCAAAAGTGTTCAAAAGTATCGCTAGCATAAAGTTATATCATGGTTCATGGTACTTGGGCCCAGTGAAGGTTTTGTGCCAGACTTTTGACATATGGGAACAAAAGATCATTAACCCCTTAATCCTGTGGTATAGGTCTCATTTCTAGGAGATTGTATCTGGACCCTCAAAAACGGGGCCCTAAATGGCCATAAGTTGGAAAATTGCTATTATATGGCTATCTCATGGTCTATGACCCTTGGGCCCAATGAAGGTTTTGTTCCAGACTTCTGACATATTAGGGCAAAAGCCCAATCATCCCTAAATCCTGTGGTATAGGTCTCATTTGTGGGAAATTGTATCTGGATCCTCGAAAATGAGGCCCAAATTGACCAAAAGTCATGAAATTGCTATTATATGGTTATCACCTGGTCCATGGCCCTTGGACGCAGTGAAGGTTTTGTGCCAGACTTCTGACATATGGAACAAAATGCTAATTATATATATATATATATATATATATATATATATATATATATATATATATATATATATATATATATATATATATATATATATATATATATATATATATATATATATATATATATATATATATATATATAATTATATATATATATATATATATATATATATATATATATATATATTTATATATATATATATATATATATATATATATTTATACATATATATATATATATATATATATATATATATATATATATATATATATATATTTATATATATATATATATATATATATATATATATATATATATATATATATATATATATATATATATATATATATATATATATATATATATATATATATATATATATATATATATATATATATATATATATATATATATATATATATATATATATATATTTATATAAATGCTAATTAGCTAATGAATGATAACTAATTTAACAAATAGTCACATAGGAAAATTGAGACAATACCGTTGTCCTCAACTCTAACGTGTATAATACACATACAAATCCATGGCTTATACCTATGACGTTTTGTAAACCTTGGCATACCTTTTCTACAGATTTCTTCTTTTTTGGAGAGAGAAGAGGGGCATGGCCCCGTTGGCTCCCTGGATCCGCCAATGGGTACCTGTAGTGGCGTGGTGGGCATGTGTCGATGAGGGATCTAGTGCGAAGCCCTGGTGGGGGATTAGGTGGTAAGGTCTCCTCAAGCCCTGCATTTTTACGTGATTTTGAGAGCAGAGAACTGCTTAACCTGTATTGTGTCCACATCATGCAAGGGTAAATCCCTGTTATTTTGTGTGTAATTTTGATAACAACAGACTGACATGCTGACAGGCTAACAGAAAGTTGCTTAAACTCGTGTCAAATCCACGGGCTGCACTTTTGGTAACAAAACATTGCTTAAAATTGTGTAATATCTAAAGGCGAAGCCCTGGTAGGGACGCAGGGGGAAGCCCCAGTGCAAAACAGTGTTTAAAATTGTGTCAAATCTAGAGGCGAAGCTCTGGTAGGAACGCGGTGGTGAGAAGTGAAAGGGGGGAGGGGGACAGAAGCTCCACGTTTCTCGTAAATTTGATAGCCGAAAATTGTTTAAGACTTGTGTCAAATCTAGGGCAGAGCTTCTAGTGATTTTTGGGACATTATTGTGTCAAATATAGAGGCGAAGTTCTCTTAGGGACCCCGGGATGAAGCTCTCGAAAGTCCTACGTTTCTCTTGATTTTGATAGCAGAAAATTGCTTTGAAATTCGTCAAATCTATGGGCAAAGCCCTGGTTGAGACCCAGGGGGTGAAGCCTCTGGAAACCATATACGTTTCTCGTGATTTTGATAGCATAACATTTGTTTCAAATTGTGCTAATCTAGGGGCAAATCCCCCGAAAGCCCTGCATTTTTCGCGATGTTGGGTAGCCTGATAGCAGAAACTTGCTAAATAATTGTGTCAAATCCAGGGTCGAAGTCCGGTAGGTACGCAGTGTGCAAAGCCCCTGAAAGTTTTTTTGACGTGATTGTAAGTTGGTATCGGAAAATTGCTTAATTTCGTGTCAATTCCACACTAAAGTTAAACAATAGTGGAGTAACGGACAAATCTTGATTGAGGTCAGATTCCCGGCTGTATAGTTTAAAAGGAAATTATACATTTTGGAACGAATGTTCAAATTGACCACAACATGTGTCTTTAGCTGAAATCTATGGATGATTTTCATGTCGTTGATCATCAACTGATCAAGTTGATGTAAGAATAAAGCTTTTGGAGAATACATTTTACAACGTTTGTTTTGTAAATCATTCAAATTGCAGAAAGTTGTTAATAACTTATATATATATATAATATAATATGATAATATATATATATAAATATATATATATATATATATATATATATATATATATATATATATATAAATAAATATATATATATATATATATATATATATATATATATATATATATATATATATATATATATATATATATATATATATATATATATATATATATATATATATATATATATATATATATATATATGTATATACATATATATATATATATATATATATATATATATATAAATATATATATATATATATATATATATATATATATATATATATACTTATATATATATGTATATATATATATATATATATATTTATATATATATATATATATATATATATATATATTTATATATATATATATATATATATATATATATAAATATTTATATATATATATATATATATATATATATATATATATATATATATATATATATATATATATAAATATATATATATATATATATATATATATATATATATATATATATATATATATATATATATATATATATATATATATATATATTTATATATATATATATATATATATATATATATATATATATATATATATATATATATATATATATATATATATATATATATATATATATATATATATATATATATATATATATATATATATATATATATATATATATATTTATATATATATATTACCAGGACAATTGTGTACCCCTGTGAGCATTGGCGCCCTCTCCGAGTCAGAAAGCTTGACTGAGGGTAGTTTCTCCACGGCCCTGCAAGAACGCCAATGGGTACTGACTTTTCGTGGTGTCTTAAGCAGTTGACCGGTTGAAGCAAAATTTGTAACTTTACGTACCGGGGAAGAAGGGGGGGGGGGGTGTTTCCATATGTATGTGCCGCCAGGGCAGGTCTTTTTTCATTATTTTCGTAGTGCACGTTTTTACTCTGTTTATTTGTATTTGTACAATACTTTCTTTTGCTGAATACTCATACTGCAGGTATTAAAATTGACTTCTTTCATACTGCGGGTAACAAAATTAACGGAAAAATTAGCAACATAATGCATTTAGATCTTGTCGGGCTGAGTTTTAGGCACCTTTCTCTTTTATCAAATAGGAAAACAACGATTTGACAAAGTTATGAGATTATTTTTCAAACCACGTTCCAAATGTTCAATCAAGATCAACAATAATAAATCGTACACTGTAAGTTCCGATATATAAGTATGTGGAAGCTCTTTGGTATAATGCTGTTATGTTCCGATACAGTCAGATAGCTTTGTAATTTTTTTCATAATTTGCAATGACACTTCGAAAAGGGCCTATTACCAGACTGCCAGTGTGCAAAATACCCCAAACTTAATTATTGAGTTACTTGATTTGGATCACCCTGTACAAACGATGAAGATAACATTCGGCTCTGTTCTAATAAGTAACACATATTCTCTTTTACCTATTTACAATTTGACGGAAACATCCGCGTGCCATAGCCAAGTAAGGAGATGATGGAACATTTCATGTTCCAATACAATCAGTTCATTTGTTGATATGGAATAACATGTTCGTTTTTACTTCAGGTATTTAAGGGTCGAAGCAATCAGGGTCGAATCAAAAATAATCTCTCTTCTTCCCACAATTTAATCAGGAGTTGTTAACAATCATCACCTTAAATTACTTCAGAAAATGTAAGCCATCCTCCAGCTATCCAGTTACGGTTAGGGACCTTCAGATTTTTCGAGACAGTGCAATGCATAAACAGATAAACATCATATGGCGAACCGTAGATTTAACTCCGTGGGTGAACTGAGTCTTTAATTTCATAGTAATATATGCGCATAAGTTTAGAAGGGACCCTTCAGCTCTTTAAACAAAAATATTGAGAACTCTGAAATATTTCAAAATTACATGTACTTTCTGAGAGCAAATCACGCCCTTATTTGAAGCCCATTCATCTTCTCTACTCCTACCGCACTTCAGCTGTTTGTAAATGCAAAATAAATTGCTTTACGGCTTTTTAAGTTGATATTTTATTTTAATTAATTTGTAATAATAATGTTATGGTTTCATGGGATTTCGAACTCCCAGAAATAAGACATATGCCACAGGATTAAGGGGTAGGTGGTCTTTTGACCCCATATGTCAGAAGTCTGGCACAAAACCTTCACTGGGCCCAAGGGCCATAGACCATGAGATAGCCATATAATAGCAACTTCCCGACTATTGGTCAATTTGGGCCCATTTTTTAGGGTCACATACAATCTCCCAGAAATGAGACCTACACCACAGGATTTAGGGGTAGTTGGGCTTTCCCCCTTATGTAAGAGTCTGGCACAAAACCTTCACTGGGCCCAAGGGCTATGGACCATGATATATGTTTATGGTAGCAATAATTTTCACCACTTTTGGTCATTAGGGCCCCGTTTTTGAGGGTTCAGATGCGATCTCCCAGAAATGAGAGCTATACCACAAGATTTAGGAGTTAGGTAGCATTTGCCCCCATATGTCAGAAGTCTGGCACAAAACCGTCACTGGGCCCAAGGGCCATGGACCATGTGATAACTATATTATAACAATTTCACCACTTTTGGCCATTTAAGACCCCATTTTTGAGGGTCCAGATACGATCTCCTAGAAATGAGATCTATACCACAGGAGTAAGGGGTAGGTGGTCTTTTTCTCCCATATTTCAGAAATCTGGCATAAAACCTTCACTGGGCCCAAGGATTATGGACCATGATATAACTTTATCCTAGAAATAATTTTCACCACTTTTGGCCAATTAGGGTCCCGTTTTTTAGGATCCAGATAAAATCTTTCAGAAATAAGGCCTATACCACAGGATTAAGGGGTAGATGGGTTTTTGCCACCATATGTCAGAAGTCTGGCACAAAACCTTTTGTGGGCCCAAGGGTTATGGACCATGATGTAACTTTATGCTAGCAATATTTTTTGCTGACTGGCTGAGGCGACACAAGTATTCATAAAAAAATTATCCCATTGACTGTAATGATAAAGTTTCCCCTTTAATTTGGCAAAACCGTACTGAGCCCGTACACGGTTACATCGAACCGACCACCTCAATACCAGGACGAAAGCCATTTTGGCTACCAGAAAGAATAGTATGTGTCTTTAAATAGATTAATACTCTATCATATACAAAGCGTTCTAATATTTTTTGAAAATCATGGCAATACAGATATTGGACTAAACAATTTAGAATCACCTTTCTTATAAACGGCTATGACCTTGGCAACGCTATCCAGAACAACACTAGATGTTAAAGACGTGTTTATAATATGGGTTAAAGGTGGTGCTATGAAGTGTAAAACTAGTTGGCAACTGGACAAATAGATGAATTGTGTCAAGGGTTAATTAAAAAATCTTATTCCCCTGATAAAGAGTTTGTTAAGGGCATGTTTAAATTTTAAAATTTGTGTCCTTTACATAAATTGACACGACTATCATCAAACTTTGTATTTGGTTACATTTCTTCACAGCTTGTATGCATTCTAATTTTACTGAGATTTTGTGGCTTTTAAACCATTAGATGTCTAAAACGTATACGCAAAACAGAATTCAAAGTGTCAAATAAGGTAATTGTAATTAATCTGCAGAAGGATTGATAAAGATTCCAATTAATGTACATTAACAAATTTTAAGATATAATGGCGCCAATCTCTTAGAGTAGACGTTAAAAACCTTTCGTTTTATATTTAAATTTAAACTTGAATATCTCCTTACTGGAATAAGATATTGTTAAAGTCACCGCATTTGGTTTATTTCTTTTAAGTCCCCTTGTATGCATCTAAGATGGATTTGCTTGACCACTTAACTAATCATTTCATCTTTGAACATTATGTGATGGTGTTTAGAGTTAATGTATTTTTAGTAACTTATATTAAAGAGGAAGGCTCGTCTCAGTAAAATACGGTAAAATTGGGGGATGCGATACTTTGACGTCACTTTCGGTTGTGGACCCAAGACCCGATTCTCTGTCTGTTGGTATCACACAGTACAGTCAGACACTAGCATATGCGTTGTGTGTGCAGAATTACATACACAGCGCATTATGTTACTGTGACAAGAAACTTATTTGTTTTTTTCAATGCTTTTTTGTCAGAGAGCACAAGTGAAATTTTAGTATCATAAAACTACAATGACAGTCACTAAATGAAGATTACTGAGAAAAAAAGAGAAGAAGATGAAAGCAAAAGTCGCAATAAACGATTCTACCGGGGCTCGAACACACGACTTGATTTGAATTTTTAGGTCGCTTTGTAATGGATGACTTTCACAGGGCGTGGGTTTCGTGCCCTGACACCGCTCGTGGATAAGCTCTTACTTTTAAGGGCGTCAATGGTGGATTTATCAGTGGGGAATCTGCCAACAGGCTGAACTCAAGCATCCATTTCTGTTTTTTTTTCGAGGACTCAAACTAGTACGAGTTCTTTCTTTGTAATATTTTGCAACCCAAATCCTATTATATGCATATGGCTTTTGACTTTTTTTGTTTTTATAACACTGCCTAATTTAAGCGAAGGTATCAATTCTCCCTGGAAATTGTATGTCATTTTAAAGACGTTTTAAGAATGATCAAAAAGTCTCGAAACCCCTTGAACCAGTCACCAAGCGATGTATGACCACGCTCGATGCTTACAATTCGATTTAAGATTTAAGGATAATTACACTGTTACAATAACTGACTACAAATTTGATTTGAATTGCCTTAGGCAAATGTAATAATAAAGTAATTATGTCATATAAAAGACGACTTCAAAAGAAAGAAAATGATAAGGAAAGTGTTTAGCAATCTTTATCCGTTAATGAGATGTTCAAGTGTAAAGTTTTGTCTCATTGGTGTGAAAAACGACTGAAAAAGACTAGTCGTAATATCAAATTCTCAGATTCGTCAACTTCTTGATGTATTCCATGATATTTTTTATTGCAGCTTTGGAGCTTAAAAACCATTGGGTATGCCAGGAAGGTATAAGATAAAGCAGAATCTAGTATGAATATTTATATTTTAACACCTGGAGGGAGTTGGAGAAAAATCATTCAAATAGTAAAACAGTTAAATCATTTTTCTTTAAGAATATTAAAAATTGTTAGGATAGCAATTATCTTCCCTTAGTATACTGACAACACCAGTCATTGTTACAACTTTGTTTTTTTAAACTTTAAGCTTGAATATCTTTTGGCTAACTAACGGGATATGCTTTTAAAGTCTTTATATATGTAAGATAATCTTGCTTGACCACTGACAGACTGACCTAATCCGAAGAAGTTTCTTCACCAATTTGTTACTATAATAATGTGTTCTTCCATATAAGATAAGCTTGCTTGACCACTGAACTAATCTTTAAAATTTAAGTTGGGATATACACTAATGGTACATCACAGTTCAACGATGTAAAGGACAGTAAAATAGGACTAGGCCTCTAACCTTGCTCCCTCATCCAAATTTATCCCCCAAACCAAGCAAATATAAATAGATATATAGATCGAGCATGTTGATAATGGAATAGACCTTTTCAAGTCTGAATAGGCAATTTCCGGATAACTAATTTGAATAATGTCACATGGCCGAGATTCACGTGTTCATAATTGACCAATCGTATACTGGAGGAGTGTTATTGACCAATCAAATACTGGAGGAATCTTGGCCGTCTGCACAATTCACGCACGGTATGGGACCAAAGGTATGAACAAATGTTTTCAAGCGCACGTATCGTACGTGCGTTATACATGAAGGAAATTCGCGCGTGTATTGCTGCATACATCTTTTTTTCTCCCTCAAACCTGCACCTAATTGGTTGGAAAACAAAGGAAAAGTTCCCCAGAATTTGATTGGTCGAAATACTGAAGAAATCACGTTTGGCTAAGCTCGGTTTGAAAAAGTCTATAGACACGGTTGTACTTTGAACAAACTTGCACACTTGAAGGACACAAATAGCCATACGCTATTTACCATTTGCCGAGTATTTTATTTACATACTAAATACAAAGTTCATAAACCACCACTTTGACATATAATTAATCTTTATAAGATGTTTGACAATGTTTAGCGCATCACGTACACAAAAGATTCGCGATTTGTATGTGCGCACTGGACAATATGCAGTTTCGCAAAACGTTTGGGAAAGAACGTTCAGTGTTTATGTAAGAGCTTGTGTTTGTCTGTCATAAAGCTTCTCAAATGCAGCTGCAAAGTGTGAATTGAAACGCGGTACACCGGTAAGTATGTTTCATTCTTTGACTCAATTGTACGTTGGAGCAGTGGCGTAGCCAAAGGGTGGGCAGAGGTGGCGATCGCCCCACCAATATTCCAGTTGTATCGGTTGAAAATTAGTACCTTTCGTCGGCTGGGGCCATATTTTGTATCCTGTCGGTTTAATTTTGTTACTTGCCCCACCAATTAGAAATCCTGGCTACGCGACTGCGTTGAAGCAAGGATGTACGATTGAACACAATCCTTGGATGAAGCAAGTACAATGATGTGCTGAGAGATTATTAATTAAAACGTAAAAATATATCGTTGAATTGAAAAGTCGGTTGATATATTGTTAACATTTTTTTTATTTAGTTATAGCTGATCAAAATTTAGACAAATTGCATTTGGGCTTTGCTAATTTTGTGATGTGTGACTGGGCGGAAAGCTTAAATTTGTTATGCATTTCTTTCTAAATCTCATTCACTGAAATTTTCTCTATTGATCGCGAGATATCTGCGAAGTTAAATCGACCACATATCCGCAGGACCAAACATATAGGCCTACATTTGTTATCAATAACATCAAAGATTTCTCGCAATCAATAAGAAAAACTGAAAACCGGAAGTGACGTTAATACGTCGGCAGTGTTTACTTCTAACAATTCATTTATGGAACGATACCTTTCATACGGGTGAAATGGAGGCTATGATTAACTAGGCATAAGCTAAAATTGCAGTAGTGACAGTACATTGGAGCAGTCTCTCCGCGTGCAAGCAAAGAAAAGATGAAAAGACCTTGTATGAAGGACACCAACACGTAGGCCTACTTAGCTTTGGACATGTTGGAGACGGAGAATACTTAAGTCAATATCTGAATATCATTATAAACATTGAATTTACCTCTGTAAAAGTCTGGTAGTTAGATTTTAAGAATTCGTCCCTCTTTTCGCGTAGTGACGAATGTCATTTGTGTAGTGACGAATGTCAAAATCTAAATTATTAATTCCGCATACTGAAGAATGTTCGGAAAATTTCGAGCTTGATGAAATAAAAGTTTAAAACGTATTATATAGATTTTTATATAATTGGAAAGGGAAAATGCTAATCTTTTGACAATTGCACTTACAATAAAGATATTTTGAGCAAAATCCTAGTTCATGAAGCTTCAAAGATATTTGTCAGTATGCAGAAATACAAATTCAGTATTCCGCACAAATTTTCGTTTCACCTAATTAAGACAGTCGTCAGTAAGCGGAAAGAGGGACGAATTGTTCATAACTCCGAAAACATTAAAGAATTTGTATCACTTCTTGCTTGGGTTTCTTATCATCATTCAAATGCCATCTTTCCCGCCCAACTCCTCTTCAAGTTGAAGCGTATTTAGATCGTTTTAAAAATATACCCCCTTTGAACTAAACCGTATTTGTAGCAGACACTCGATGGAATGTTTGTATAGCTCTGACATTTTACATGGACAACAATCAGTTCTTCTTCTTATAATAGAACATTTAAGAAGATAATTACCAGATTACCAAGCTAACTTGATACAATAGGGGATGGCTGAACAGGATGAAGTGAAAGTCCACTCTGACGTGACTAAGAGTGATCAAGTGGTCAGCCAAGGCGCAAATAACAAGGAATTAGAAGATTTTTCTTTGGTGGTGAGATTAATCATTTTATTATTTTCTACGTCCGAATTTTACTTTAAAGTTTTGTTTAAAAGCCATATATCGTGAATACAATATGGCAGCGTACATTTTATTTCTTAACGATTCCGATTGACATATCAGCATAAACCTTTCAAATCTGAATCAGCAATTTCCGGAAAACTAATTTAATTAATGTCACATGGCCGAGATTAACGTGTCCATAATGGCCCAATCGTATACTGGGAAATTTTATTGACCAATCAAATACCGGGGAATCTTGGCCGTCTGCACAATTCACGCACCAAAGGTATGAAAAAATATTTTCAAGCGCACGCATCGTACGTGCGTTATGCATGAAGTTAATATACGCGCGTATTGCTGCAATCACGTTCGGCTAAACTCGGTTTGAAAAGGTCCATAAAGCGCATACATTGGACTATTGTCTTTCGACCAATCAAAACACACGATTGGAAGCTCATCCACGTTAGAGACGTTAAGTGGCTTACAAAATATTACTTAAGGGATCTGGTTATGCTCTTTAATAAAGTCATTCATCTCATAGAAAGAAATGCTTCAAAAGAAAAATGATTGAGAAAAAGCATCGCAAAATGTATTTGCCGTTAACTGGTTAAGGATAAATATTACAGTTTAATCTTAAGTTTTGTCTGATTTGAGCAGAAACGACAGAACATCAAAGTCTATATATAGTCTTTCATATTTTTCTTAAGATGTTATGGCTTAAAACCTTTAGATGTGTAGGGAAGTATAAACAAACAAATGACAGGGACATTAACCTCCATATATCACCTAGACGGAGTAGGTTGAAGGTCTTCACCATTTTCTTTTCTTTTCAAATAAAAGGAATTTGTTAGTGACCACTGAATTATTTCTTTAAGCAGTCGTTCAAATATTTGTAAACATCGAATCGTCTGTCCGACTTTGGATTAAGGTCCACAACGTCGGATTGGCGTCGGGAACGTCGACGTCAATCCGACGTCCTATGGACGTCACTTTAACCATGTATACATCGAACTGTCGGTCCGACGTCGGTTGGAAGTCGAGAAGTGGTCATATCAATATACTGACGTCGATTCAACGTCGGGTGGACGCCTCCAAAAGGACGTCGCATTTCAGACGTCCAGCCGACGTCCAAATTACTCCTCTTAAAAGAATACAGATGTTGATCCGACGTCGGAAGGATAGCTCAAAAGCGACGTCTCATTTTCGACGTGCAAATGACTTCTAAAAGCAGACGTTGATCCGACGTCGGAAGGGTGCATCAAATGATATTATCATTTCTCAATAAGCAGTGATGAATTTAACACAATATCTTTAACTCCTTCGCAATAAAATAACATAAAGGTCGTTGACCTTTTGAACAGCCCTCTCGAAACATGAATCTGTGTTGGCTTAGTTATCTCTGACACCGTGTACATTCACGCATCATACATTACATAACACAGACACTACCGTGCTCTTAGTAGAAAACCCATTGATATAACTTTATCACAAGTTAAAATGGATCTTACTGAATACGAAGCTCCAAGTGTTGGTGTATTTCCTTATTACACCAAAAGTCCAGGATTCTCCCGTTTTCTTTAAGATGTGTAACCAATTAAGAGTTCATCTTAGTATAGAGTGATAAACGGTCATGCTTTATAGTAATTCACTTACCTCAGAGGTATCATATATGCTACGCCTACGTTGTATTTTGTGTACTGTATGGTTACTGTGGGCATAGTTCACGATCATGAATAATGAAGCCTTAAACAGTTCAGTGGTCAAGGAAGTTTAACTTACATGAAAGAGAACTTAAATGGAAACAAAATGGTGAAGAAATTACTTCGATATCTTATTGCGATAAGGAAATATTCAGTTTAATTCCTCCTCTGTCAGTGTGTAGAAATGACGTGTAGTAAGAGTGGGAATGTAATGGTTAATGCCACATATTTATGGAACTTATTGCTTTGTTTTAACTTTTGTAATTAATTTTATTTCAAAGTTACAACATGAATCCACATGATTGACTGAAATAATAAGTACCCTAACCCCGCTAGGCCCGCCGGACCCTCAAAAATCTGCCTTTTTAAGTTGAAAAACCCCGTATGTTTGGCGAATTTGTATTGCTGCATCCTCGACAATCCTTTAGGTTAGATCATGGGCGTAGAATGCCAACTCCTTTAACTGCAGATATACTGTCGGTACATGGTGGACTCCTGCAGTAATTTGGCCTAAGCCAAAGTCGTAAGTGAATTTCCTCTCACCTGAGCTTTTGTTTCTTCAAAACAATCAACAGTCTAAAAATGTAAATTAGTTTGCAGTCTAGTTTGATTGACGCCATTCCTGTACACAGGAATTTTAAATGATGGTCTATTAACATATGCCTACATTCGATTTTCATCATTTTGTTAAATTTAATTGAAAAAAATCGTTGTAATAAAAAAAGACAAACAATATGAATATTTTAATTCACGATTTATCCCGCTCCTTCCCCGCCAAGAAAAATATATGAAAATAATAATAATGATAATAATAATAATAATAATAATAAT
>JAIGNY010001509.1:0-37500 GCA_020152595.1 Chiridota heheva
GTTTCTACCACAATGGAGAAAAGTAGGTACGGACACGTTTCCTTATTCCTCGGGAATTTAATTCTCATGGTTTTAATGCTTTTGATGTTTCAGCTAATCTTCCTGTGACATGTGGTAACAGTTTGAAGTTGACCAAAGAGTTCTCACGGATAGATATTCGGCGTTTTAGCTTTTCGCAAAGAGTTGTTAATGAGTGGAATAGTTTACCTGAGTGGGTAGTTAGCTCTAATTCTGTTCACAATTTCAAAGTCAACATTGATACGTTCTTTGCTAACGCTGGGCGTCTTTGATTATTATTATTTTTTGTGGTGGGGGTGTTAACTTGGGCTTTTTACCCTTCTTAGCCCGTCATCTTGTTATGTTATGTTATGTTAATTATAGTTAAATCATGGTGGCCTAAATGTATAATCACACCAGGGCCCTTTAACCGCTGTAATAAGGTAAAGGTAGTCTATTGCCTGAAGTGCAAAAAAATTGAGAGAAATGCTTACATTGTTCGAAGTAAGGAACTGAAAAGAGAATTTAATTGTACGGCTTCCCAACAGGTGGTTCAAGAAAACCAATCTAAAAGTAAATATAAAAGAGTGACGACTGAAGTGAATAAGCCAAAGTTAGCTTCCTTGTATCTTGATTTTTTAATGCGTGTAAAGTAGATTTGTTCTCTTTCACAACAAGTTAGCTTTTATTCTTTAAGAGTATGAGCTTCCATTGTTTATTAGCACTTAAGGAAGGGTGTCCCCTTAGGAGTTTCAAACGAAGTGTGAAAAAAAGCTCAGGGGGAACAGAAGTTATTTCGGAACAATCGTAGAATGGTCTTTTCAGATCATTGTAAACTGAAGAGGAGGGAAATTGTTACTTTTTTGTGTACCAAACGAATAACCGTTAGGCGCTGATCTTTAACACTAACTTCTTAACATTAGCTTGAAGTGTCACATACTCAAAAGCTTTTCATATCTTTCTTTTTTCGGTGACAGAAGCTTTGACATATTGAAAGGTGATAAATGTGTGTGTAGATTTGGTAAGTAATGGAAGTCAAAATTGAGTATGGATGTGAAATCCTGAGGGGCTTCCAAAGAGGTAATATCTTTTTTGATGCGTTATTATGGAATGTCGTATTCTTTTTCTCCCAAAGTTTCATTCATATACTTGTATATAGTCGAGTTAAACGTCACACCCAGACAGATGGAATGTGGTTTAGAAATGTTTGCAAAGTTTCGAAGCTAGGTTGTAGTCAATCTAAATTTGGCATGGTATTATATATTGAAATCACATAGCTCAGTGTCTCACAGATTTGACTTTCTTGGTTAAATTAGCGCGATGGAAATCTTTTTGTGGTGAGCAAGTGGGAGGCAAATCCCAAGCCCCACCACATTCCCTTCTACTACCGGCACCCAAATGCATATATCATGTTTAAACGCCCATTTAGGACATACATGTCTATTGAACTGTTAGACATGTAAAAGCTTAGTATATCTGCCGCTAAATAGGGGTATATAAAGTAATGATTCTGCCAGAACGAATAGAATCATATAAACTAAGTTCTACATTATGCTAGTTTGATATAAGTTAAAATTCCTATTTAAAATTGAAAGTGTATTTGCAATATATGAGAAAATTGTCCAGATGTAAAATTCAACACTCATCGGGCTCAGATAATTGCTTGAAATCAGCTTGGTTGTTATTATATTTATTAGCAGGAGATTAAAGGATTCTGATTAATACGTTTATACTGGAATGATTGATGTCTTGATTAATTGGCTCTTTTCCCAACAATAATTGAAATGTTTGCACTTCGTGGTAGTTTTGTAGGATAGAACCTCCTGTGATTGTTGGCAAAAACTGGCTTGCTGTGTTTTCATCCGATATTGCGCTATGATTGCCAATTTGAAATAAATGATATTTAATTGTACGACTCTCTGTATAGCATGTATAGATACTAATTGAAGCAGTGTGAAACACTGTAAACAACTTTCCACCAGGCTTACACAACATAAACTTGGAAATCATTTATTTATCGTGCAACATGATGATCTAGTGGCCGCATCGAAAACTTGTCCAATTTGGGAGTATACCTGTCATTGATGCATGCAACATCTCCCCTTCACTGAATGGAAAAACCCACAAAGTAATATCGCCTTTCAAGCACTATCAAGTTTGATCTTGTTAATAACCACAAGCCGGTAATTACCACAAGCCAGCGGAGCTTCGAAACTGTATCGTGTGATTTAATGGACAAGTAAGCAAGTAGTACAAATCGGAACCAGGGTATGTGATATGATCCCCCGACCAGTTTCCTTTCAATTATCGGGTATTTAGGACACATTTTTAATGCGGCCATGCCAACGTAATGAATATGGAACGTCTTTCACAAGCGGACGATACAGTTTTAAAAGCAGTCCAGAATCATAAGAATGTCAACAAGGACTTACCCAACTTTCTTTCTCTCCCTATCGCTAACAGAAAATCAAAAGTCATAAAAACCATCAATATTTTGCAATCAATTTCTATAATCAGATAATAATATACTTATCTGAAAACGCTCACAGTAAAAGTACATGGAAAATTTTCGATGATTCTACACATATTTTAAAAGACGGATTTACATTGCTGTTGTAATCTTCATGTTAATGAACACATACACTGTACACCTGTAATCCTTTGCAGATAATAGAGCTTAAAATCTAAGTCAGAACGCAGGACAGTTTCTATATTTCAAAGAAAAAAAATCACTGCCTATTTCTGACTCACGACTAATCAAATTTTGAATGTTATTGATTTGTGATGAAATATGTTATGTATATATACCTACAGACAGCTCAAGTTATTTTCATATTGTATAATTTTTACTCCTAAATTTCAGTCAATTATGAAAAATGTTGAGAATGTGTCTAGTAGTTAGGAGCTGGTTACTTTCAGATGTATAGTAAGGTTTCAATCTCAATTTCGCCAGAATAAGCTGATGTTCTAAAAGTCAAATTTTGCAGACTCGAAATGGTGGATTTAATTAAATAAACATTGAAATGTTTGAGGCAAGATCTGAAAATTACCTTTCTGAAGCAGCTAAATTTCAGCCAGTTTTGTGTTTCCTGTGGTATTTTACGGTTTTCAATAGATTTTGCTCATACTTACTTTTAATAGACGTTAATCGCAACTTACAACTTGATTAATCTAAGCATTTATGATTTACTTGTATCATTAAAACTTTAAAAGGATATTGCGTAGCAGATATATGTTTTTAATATATATACATATATTATATATATATATATATATATACATATATATATATATATATATATATATATATATATATATATATATATATATATATATATATATATATATATATATATATATATATATATATATATATATATGTTAAAGGTTTATTCAAAAAAGTAAAACTATATGTCTTATCTATTTGGAAATGAAATGTATCTAGCTTCGCTTACCGCGCACGCGCAAGTATACAACCATTCATCTACAAACCATCGTCCATGTCTTCCTCTGTATTATGATAAATCAGATAGCATTCAACAGATCGAGGTCGTATAAGACTTTCCATTTATTTCGTCTGTGTTTCGTTATCAATTTTCTCTGCGTGTTGTATTTAGAAACAGCTTTGTATTCAATTTTCCTTTTGCTATCATCTATAGATACTCCTGCCTTCTTAAAAGTAAATTCTAAATTCAAAGCACTTAAATCTTCTTCGTACCCTTTCTTGTCATTGGAAAATGAGAACGTGGAGCTACGCTTTGCCAAACTTTGCAATTCATGGAATGGAAACCATCAGGTTGACTTTTTTCAAAAGTTAATTGCTATTCTAAGAAGTTGTTAAGACTTTCCGATGGGCTGATGGATGATTCTTGAATAAGTTACTTTCCAATTATGTTTCAGATAACTGAAAGAACTTTCTTGTGCACGATGATAAGAAAAGAAGAACTAAAGAGGGATGAAATTTTGTTTTGAATTGGAGGAAAGTATTACATGTTTTCACACCTTAAACTGTTAAAGAAAGGACGACAAAGCTCATCTGCAGCAGGCGGCTCGATAAGTTTATTAAACTTCCCTCGCGGAGTTTTTCTTTTCACCACTTTAATGTCTATAAATAAGTTTCTCGCTTGGAAGACATCTATTGCTAATGGTGCATTAACGTTTTGCAACAAGCTTCGATTGTAAACCACATACTAAGATAATGATTACATCTCTGATACCCTTTTTTCTCTTCATCAGATGAATGTCTATAAATGATATTGTTTCTCGTTTGGAAAATAGACATCTGATGTAAATGATGCATTTACATTTTGCCACAAGCTTGGAAATTATCTTTGACAAGTACCATTGTATACTTTCGCTATGTGAAGAAGTAACCACATAGATAATGTTTAAATTTCTGATATCATTAATTTTCAATATATCTAACAGATACGCGTATCAACTGAGAAGGATGCGAAGTGTTTTTACATTTGTATGTTTTATGTTAGCTCGTATCAATCAATTTAATAAAGGAACACTTGACAACAGATTAACCCTGTTCATTTGTACATGGACATCATTTTACCCATGCATTATCATTTTCCCCCTTGCAGCTTAGTGAAACTTCTGTTGTTGAAAAATACCCTTTCTATAAAACGGACTATCATAAACATCACTAATTGACTTTTGTTTACAGAAAGCTTATAAATAAAAACAGCATTAGCTTTACTTTTGTAGGATATTTTCCCAATGTGTTCCACGAGTGAGAAAACATAACATTTGACCAGAGGGGCGATCGATTTAACCATCTAATTCACAGTACAAGAATCTGATTTAACCTTTATGCACTTCGGTAACTTTCTCGCAGTAAGTTCTTTGATTGGATAAAAAGCACACGCTGAAGGCGTTTCTACAACAGTTTCCAATTCATCACCAAACGTGTACAATGAATAGATGAATAGAATCCGTGGACATGTTGAATATACCATGCAATCTTATTTGAATTGAATGGCGGGTTTACCAGCTCCATAAACACATGTGTATAAGGGTTTGTGTACGATATTGACTCAATTGTGAAAATGATTGACAAATTATCTGCTTTATTATGCAAACAATGGGCGTATCGTCGTCACGGTTGTGGGGTTTTCTAAAGCAATGAATGATTAAAACAGTAATATTGATGTTTGATAGCACGATACTAGAATAGAACATACCATACAATGCATATCAACATGGGACCAAACATACATTTACGGTTAATCATCTGAGCAAGTAATTATCTGAAAAGTTAATGCTCTGTGAAATCTGTGGAAATTTAAATCTTTTTTATATAATCAGATTTTTATCTATGTATCAAGCAACTTTCGACCTGGATGATAAGACTGTATTTCATGCATCGATAAGTGTTTATTAGTTTCATAACAGCTTTGGAAAAGTTTGTTACACTTGCATGGTATTCAATCATTTAGTTGCAGCGGAGGTTTTACAAAGAAGGATATAAAACTGCAAACTATTCTGAACTCACACCTCTTGCATTAAGTCTTGAGTTCTGGTATTGAATAATTAAAATTGAAAAAACTGTGACACGTAAAAGATACCACAATGATTCGGAACGAGTGTTACCAGCAAAAAGACTTTTCGGCGAAAATTTCATTAAAGATGAATCCCAAACCTGTGTCTACATCAAGTAAGTGAATTTATTCTATCTCTTACTCCATTTTCATATTCCCTTCTAATTAATTTCGTCTCCAATTAACATAAATCTTAAAATCAAAAGCTTTCATATAATTTTCGTTTTGCCTCATTCATTGTTCTTTTCATATTTTAAGAAATTGTAGTTATTAATTGTGCTGCCAGCATCATGGTGTTTTGTCTTCGTATTCTTTTATTTTAGAATGTTTGATTTTTTTTCTTCTTCAAATTATACTTTTGGAAAATATTCTGGTTTGGGAGTTTCTTTTATTCTGATCAATATTTTGATAAGTTTTCTTGTCAGCGGAAACTTTGAATCTTCAATTTCTGCCACAAAAATTCGTTATGTAAAATTACAACCTAAACGTATTAATTTTCTCTGAATGTCAAACAGAATAGTATTTTAAATCTCTTTACTTCTGACATAGGAAATGCTTTTGCATTAAATCAACCAATTTAAAACACGTGAAAGGCAAAATACTATTAAAGTGACCTAAGAATATTACACACTATACTAATCCAGTTTTTTGTCTTTTGGACAATGTTAAGAAATGTATGTATATTATACATTTGCGTAAATTGCATCATTTTGACGCCTTGGCCAAAATGGGGTTTTTTCTGAATAAGTAATTTTATTAATAAGAGAAACTTGTAAATATCTTTACAATTGTAACGAATTTAGATCATGTTTGCAATATCATAAAGGTTTTGGAATACAAAGTGTAAAAGTGTAAGCTGTCTCTATCTTTATCTAAACCTTACCATCCTTGAATTTCTCATGTATCATTTCAGTCGCTTATATGTATCAATTATTGCTTCATATATTTTTCATTATTTCATTCTTTGATAGTATAAATTCATATGATACTACGATACAAAATCTACGATTGTAAGTTGAAAGGAAATCAAAACCGAACTGAATTTTTTACAGAAATATATTTGGATTCTCTGAACAGAATAAGCTGCATTCATCATATTCGTTTAAATGTTAAATTCACTCTACGTAGAATGTGCATTACGTCGCTTTTAATTGTTTACTTTTAGATCTACGAAATGTAAGTTGAAAAGAAACCCTGTCAATAGTTTTGTAATCAGAACTAAATCTTTTACATTTTTACACATTACAAGAATATTCGCGACACTATAGAGCAGAGTATTTTTTCACATTATAGCATAGCATACCATAGCAAGGTTTAACATCTCGAAAGCATCCAGTGCTCGACATTACATCAAGACGGCCACGGCCTTTGATAACCAGTTGTGAACTCACTGGTTGCAGACCCACCGGGATTTGAACTCGGGACGCCCTACGCCCAGTAAAAAACTTTGAACCAAGATTTACAACAATTGGTGTCATCATTTCTAAATGTGCCAGAGTGACTATTTGTTGTTCAAACAATTTCTACATGAGCATTGCGCCAAGTCTATTTAGTATAACTGCTCCTTTAATTTTGAAGGTGCAAACATTTCAATGTTCCTTCGGGCCTCACGCCAGTGACTTATGGGTGAATGTGGGCACCCAGTTAAATTTCCTTTAAAAATGCACTGACCACCATAACTGGCCACTGTATTTCATAACAGTTGTGATTATATTGTATTTCTATGACACCTTAGATTTCTATGAAACTTTAGATTGTATTTCTATTAAACCTTTCAGAAATTCATCATCCCCTCTAAAGTACTACCGGTAACTGTAATCTTTATTAAGTAAGAACAAGAAATTAATTCATCACAATACTTTGGTTTGTTTGATTTTCTAAAATGATGAATATTTAATCTACGAAATTTAGAGTGACGGGCCAAGAGTTTTAAGCCCGGGGTAAAAAGTCAAGTTAAAAAGGTGCCGGTATATTTTCATTATTTTTGACAAGAGAGAAAGTCAAAAATCCGCCCATCGCCTCAAAATATAATAACAAGTTCAATATCCCACTCCAAACCTATATCTATCTCAAAATATCAAGAGATAATACATTCCCTTAAGTTAACTTGGGGGAAGTTGGGGCACTAAGAGCGATTTCCCCCCTCCCCCCTCCCCTTCCCCAACACCCTGTAAGCTTCGCCACGGTTCCTCGTATACTCTTCAGTTCTCGCATTCATTTACTTAAACAATTAAAACTGTTAAAAATAAAATCAGTTTTAGGGCTGGTTGTCCACGTGTACAAGTCCGTACAATGATATTTGAGACAATTTTTTAAAAAATTGGACAAATATTTTATAGTGGTAATAGTCAATAGTCAGATAATTATATTGATTTCGGCGTTTTCTGCTCAGGGACAAAAACTAAAAAGTGCAAGATTTCACGTGACTTTTAATTGGAATCAAAATGTAGAAAAAAGATTCTGATGGACAAAGCTATACAATATTAGATATGTATTCTGCAAAATGCAACAACTTTACAAGGATGAAAATTTCTTCCGTAAACAGGTAAATAGAACTTTCGAAAGATTGTTCTAAATAAAGTTAAAAGTCCGGTCCACGCTCCCATTCGGAAGATTTATTTTCATTATAACCCACAATGTGTCTTTCCAAATTCAAGTCTCTCTAAAGATATAGATAAGAGTATAATAGATTTAAGCCAATGGTAGGAAAATGCATGCGAAATATTCCAATTGTATTGGTGCAACAGAACGATAAAATTATTTTCTCCATTTCACCAGCGCAAGTTGGACTTTTACCAGGGAATTTTAAACTAATCTTTAGAAATTCATTGCAATAGTTTCTGAAGAGCAGATTTTATAGTTTTAGTCACCAGCAAAAGCTAAAATTATACAAGAAAATGTTTAACTTTCATAAATATTATTTTCAATATCATTTTCAAAGTATATCACTTTAGAATACCAGAATTTTAAAAGCATTTTAAAGGCTGAACTTATTATTATTAGCAACAGTTTAAATTATGGCCACTGCACATGTATCGATCTCCCAATTACGAGATCTCACAATCGGGAGCGTGGACCGGACTGGTCAAAATGACATGGTGACAAATTTAGAATTTTAAGCTGCTTCCATCAATTATTTAGAATAAAATACTTACATAAAGTAAATTAAATTAAGACATGGGTAGGGTCAAGGAAATTAGGGGCAGTGTGGAGGTAATGAGGGCAAGGGGGGAGGAAATGAGAAGCAGGGGTGTGAGGGCAGGGTGGAGATGTGTTGAAAGTTGGTTGGCTTCTAAAAAGATAATTTTTATTAAAAGGGATGCAAATGCGGCAAAAAAACTAGCTAATGGAGTTTATGTTTTAAAATGTGTTCTAACAACAACAAAAAACAGTAGTATAAAAAAGTTTTCTTCATGATACATCATATTGAACAGTTTTGCAGTCAGCGGTAATTGTATTTATCAATTTTACTATTGTTTTTACCATTCTAATTTTGCAGCAGAGATTTAAAATCAAAACCTGAACTTTTTTTGTTTCTGTACAATTTATCTGTTAAACTCTCATATCTGAACATATCATCACAATGAAGAAAATGTCGAAAAGGAATACAACTATCATGACATAATTCATAAAGCATAATTGTTCGTAATTAAAAGTTAAACATTTTTAAACTTACTAACAGAAAACAGAAAAAACCAAAGACTAGAAATATCTTGAGAGGATTCCGGATACAAGAAAAAGTTAAACAAGAAGATGCAAAATTGAGAGCCATTTTTCATTATAGGACTTTAAGTCATCATTTCTTGTTGCTATCTGCTCTTCTAATTTACGAATAATTTCTAATTTTTAAATCAGGTGACGAAAGGATGGGCTATTATTTTGTATTTTACATTCATAAATTACCTGCTTACTTACTAAAATTACTTGCTGAGTTAACTTAAAATCTCTACCGACTTCGAAAAAACCATGTAGAATAGAAGAGTGAGAAAGGTGAGGAAATGGAAGATTAACAAAATAACTTAAAATCTCTTGCCAAAAAAACTTGGTAATCCGGCAATTAACAAACAAATGTTGGAGTGATTCTGCGTCTAACTTACAAAAGCCACTCATTTAAAGGAATTATATTATGCAAATTTTTTATTTGAAAAGCTCTCAAGTTGTTATCTATTGTTGTCAAAAAGGAAGATTGAAAATATGGCGAAGATCATTCTTAGTATAAGCATAAATGTATTTCAGTTTAGTCCAGACTGTCGGGGGAGGGGGTGGGATAAAAAGGGGGAAGAGGGGGGGGGGGGGAATACGAAGACACTAATACCTCACAAAAATCTTACTCTTGATGGTCTCCAAGTTATTACATAAGCCTGAACTTTCATATTTTGCTACATACAGGTTGAATAGTTTTTTCATATTTCTCTTTTGATTTCATTATTCTGTGGAGTCACTTTGATGTTTGGTTTTCCCTTACATTTCTTTTTCTTCCTGTTTTTTTTATTTTCCATAGACTGATAGAATAAAGCCTTTCTATCATTCGCTTGCGTTTCCTTAAAATGTTTATACCTCAATCCAGTCGTGTAGAACCGGGAGGGGAGGGGGGAGGGAGGGAGAGGCTTATCCCTCTAGCTATTTTCAAAGGGGGCAGGGCAGGGCTGAGATGTCTAATAATCCCACATTTCGGAGCAGATAACCTGATAACGCATTGTTGCATGTCGATCGATAACTTTAAACATTGGGGAAAAGAGCCCTCTGGATCAAAATTTAGCTCTACACCATTGCCTCGAACCAATAAATGTTATGTATTGTAAATATAAGGTACATGCTATGTTCATAATATCAATTTTATTACAGTAATTCTTTCCATTCAAAATGTTACAAAGGTTTATACTAAGCAGTATAATAACAATATCTTTTGATTTAAATGGTTCCCACAATCAGTTCCTACTAATGTAGTAATGTTGAAATCAGTATACAAGTATAAAGAATATGAAGGCTGAAACTAGAATGGCCATGCTTCACTGTGTTATATACCTAAGAATAATAAATAATTAATTAATTAACTAATCTTGAATTAATTATTAATTATGTAGAATGAGACATTTAGATCAAGTAAAACCAATCAAGTGTATTTTCTCCAAACAGTGTATGATGCTTTAAAAATATAAGAATAAATGTTGAAAATAATTATAAAGATTAATAACGAAAAAGTATCAGCCGAAATTAAACAGATCATTAACAACGATATAGTAACTTGCTATATATCTAACCACTTTAAGGAGACATAAAGTCTGATACAATCATTATTTTATATGATAGAGGATTTAAGTCTTAACCAACTTCGAGCAACAGTAAGTTAAAATCTTTTTCCTATCTCAAGTTATTCATGTTTGAAATTGACAAATGGGGGCTGCCATTTTGTTCAATTCTGCATTGAAATATTGTACACGGTGACACAACTTCCCCAACTGGGACATAAGGAATTTAATGCATTTCTTTACAAATGTGATTTTTTATAATGATGTGACACAAAGTGTTAACAGCATGTTTTGATCATTTCATGTGTACACAAAAATGTTCTTGACTCTGCAAAAGAAAAACAATTTTACATGAGCTAGAAAACTTGAGGTAGATTATAAAGAACTGTAAAGCATTCCAACATCCTGACTGGGCTGATGACACCATAATCTGCATGTTTTGAAATCAAAATGGCGGCTCCCATAGTACTATTTAGTAGTAGCATTAAAGTTGTTATTAATTATACAAAAAATGTGTTAAGATTGCTTCGAAGGTATGGAAATTGGTCAGAAGAAGTGTTTTTTTTATTTTACCGTATGAAACTGATTAGGTCAGGTTTATGTTTCCTTATTAAGACCATCCGATACACAATTCACATTTATAAAAATGAAATTCGTTTATGAGGTACCATGTCTGTAAAGTCAGACAGTTAGCACCTACAACCTTATACTTTTATCAAGTGGAACACTCACGCAGAGGCGTAGGAAGCGGTGAGGGAGGGGCCGGAGGGGCAAGCTGCACCCCCCCCCCCCCTTTCTATTCCACCCCCACCCCTCGCCTCTGATTCTGAAGATACGTTAAAAACAATACGTTTGGTAGTTTTGGAAGCGTGGCTAAACAAAATGATACTATTGTTTTTGATATTTGAGAAACAAATGATAGAACATGCTGTATGCATGAAGGAACCACAATTCTCTTTCCTGTGCGGATTTCACCTTCCCGATTGCATGCTTTCTGCTCGGTTGGAAGGTGAATTTGGAAAAATATTGAAAATGTGGTAAAATTATTAGATATTTTGGTAAAATTTCCCGGAAATTAGCCAACATTTCTCCAAAACTGGCCAACATTTTTCCAAAACTGAGGATCATTTTCAGAAATTGCAGTACATTTACCAAAATTGAAGAAAATTCGCCGAAATTGAAGAAAATTTTACAACATTTTTTCTTCAAAAAGAAACAAAATTTTACAAAAATAATTTCAATCTCCCGGAAATTGAAGGGGATTTCCCGATTAGCATCTTTTGATGGAACGTTGATTGACCAGTGCAATTTTTCCAACTGTCACTGGAATCATTTTGGGGGTTCCCCCCCCCCCCCTTCCCTACTCCCGAGGTGTGATCCTTCTTACGCCCGTGCAATCACTTGTTTTTGTTTTGTGCCCAATTAACTTTCTAAATCAAAAAAATACTACATTTATTAATTTATTTCCACTTCTTTAAATATTTACAATATACAACAGAAACAATGGATATTCAATGTGGTGGGGCCCATAACAAGCATATTACAAAGATGGTTCCGCGTTTGCCATTCATGACATTTGCACATATTTATGCATTTTGCCAGTTGCTCATTCTCCGGGCATCAGTCGCTTGGCATGATGTCATCATTTCTGCTTGCCTTTAAAAACATAACAAGTTATTCTGCATAACAATGGAGGAAAATTTGAAGTTGGTTTGGGTCACTACCTCAACTATCAGATGACACCTCACTACAGTAAATTGTGTAGAAACGCTCCATTCCCACCCGGATTCTGATTGGCTGCCTAAAACTATAACAGAATAATCTCATTATACTGTCGTTAAACGCATGTAATCTCGTAATGTTGTAATTTTCAGATCTAAACTGCTAAATGTCTGAATGTAAAAAAATGTGTATAAATTATCGCATTTTCTAAGAAAGAAATTCTAGTTATTATCGATCGATTCTTTACACAATTTCGTCATATGAAAACCACGTGGATAGAAAAATTGTTGGCTTCCCCTCCTTTTGAAAGATTTATCCTTATCACAGGCAGCTTATGTTAGGTGAAATGTTGATTTACTTGCTTCATTTGAGGATTCAGGAAAGTGAATTGTGGTTTCTTCATCATACAGCATGTTCTATCATCAGTTCGGTCAAAGCTCCCTATCGGGAAATCTCCCAATCAGACGTGTTCTTGTCATTATAACCCACAATGCATCTTTTCCAAATTCAAAACTCAGTAAAGAAATACATAACGGTAAAATAGGTTTAAGCCAAAGGTAGGAAAAATGCGTGCGAATTATATTTTACATCGTATTTTCATAATTGAAACTCACTTTAGCAGTTTAATACAGTACCAAGCAAATTACTAATGAGAAAAAAGCAAGAAAGTACATACATTGCAACATTAATTGCATTTTTTGATATATAGCCAACATTTTGCTTAATGCTTTCAAATCTCATCGTATTCATGGAGATAATTCCCCTGATCACCTACCCCCAAATAAGCAAAATGAGGGAGATTCATAATAGATTCCGATCTGCCGATGGTTGAAATGAAATATATTGCGATTTGTCTACGCGCTCTTTCAAATCACAAATTGTAATATCCTTTAACCACCTGCGGATTTCTTTGTCTGTTATATTCTATAAAATTTGTCTTCATTGTTAAGTCTATTATTCCATAATTGCTCTTTAGAAGCGCATCTCGTACGCAATGTAGAAATGAATGAAAACACTAATAGCGGCGACAAAGATGAAATAATACAAAAAAAAGTAAATCACAATAGTGAAAATACAAGAGAGGTTGAAACTCCCAATTTTATTAGAATTCACAGCCGCCAGAAAATTGCTTCACAGGGTGAGCTTTACAAGCATTAATATCGAAAGCAGCCTACGATTATGATTTCTCTCCAATCTAAGTCTTGCCTTTGTAATTTTGTCTATAGCTTTTTACTGGTTTATCATTTATATTCCAAACTTTAATTTTGTATTTCCGAACCGTGCTTGCGTTTTGTAATTCATGAAATAAAACAAATTAAAAGGTTTCATAAAATCTTTCAAAACAGGTGTTTCCGAATCAAATAACAATATTGTTAAAAGTAAATGGATACAATGGATTTTGAATCCTGGTAGTTTTTATAAGTTGCAAGAATGGAAAACCCCACTTAATGGGACTTTTCAATTCTATAATCAAACTGCGTTGAGTGGCATTCCCTCAATTGCAGCTACACAATCACGTGGTTCGGAAAAAAAGCGATACAATCACCTGATATGCTGACATATCGATGATGTTAAACCCGCTTGGAAATGAAGATAATTAACAAGAATGACGAAGTTAAAAGGCCATTTCTCGTGTAAATGCGGATATAAATATACAATGCAATTAAACGTTCCTGATTGGTAGATCATATTTACACAAAATACTGACAAGCCAATCAAATACTGCGGTGGAAGTGACGTAGCTAGTAATGTAGCATATTTACTGGTGTTGCATGTGTCAAGCAATTTTTTTGTGACAAACATTAAACGAGATAGCCCTCTTTAATTACCAGCAAACATTTACAAACAATTATCATTTGACAGCAATCACTCTCCTAGCACCGCGTTATACTGTACCGATCAACTAAATACAATCACAAAATAAACTTGCTCTTAATTTTTTTTCTGTTTGTGTGGCCTATTTGTAACTTAAAAAAGAGTGTAATGTTGGTATACCAAGTGACTTGTTATGTCAAATTTGCGGTGCAAACAGGCAAGCATAGAGACATTAATTCTAGTTTACCATGCGTGGAGGAGGCATTCAAGAAAGCGATTTAACCCAAAAAGGGGTCAAACTGTCATGTTTTATCACATACCAGGTAAAGAGATAATATTGATTTTCGTTGTAAACTTTATACAAAAGTCAAATATTTTCTTGTTACATATAATGATTGACTGCAATATATATTTCACGTTCATTACAAACTGTTTGACTGACATTTGGAAATTAAAATCATGAATTATATTTATAAAATTTTCGTCTTGTAAGATAATTGATATAGGATATTGTGATTTACTAAAGTGGGTACAGCCACGAGGAAATGTACCGTTACGTTTAATCAATTGCATACATATGAACTATCTCTGCTTGCCAATTTTTGTGTGTGTTTGTTTTGGCACTTTTTTAAAGTAAATGGTCAACTGGAGGCTACAGTTGTTGTAGGATATATAGAAAAAAATGCAAATAGCTCAGATTTGTCAATCAAATCGGTTAAATATTCATACCATTTTATGATTTTTTCGAATTTAAAGTCTTCATGCGAAGTTATTCACTGTGCACGATCATGTATGGGCAAGAAGACCTCCATGTTTTTTTGTACACTTGCCAGTATTTAAAAAAAAATTGTCAACTTTTCTTAGTAGCTGAAATCAAAGAAAGAATGCTAAAGAGGATCTCGTGACAAGCAAATTGCTGGAACTTTGTTACACACCAAATCATCATGTATCTAGAAAAGCCTTTCTGAAATTCACAAGTAGCTAAATTTGAAGAACAGAATTGAGAGAATTATATAAAGATTTTGAGATGTGTCTTAAAATACCTCTTAGTATTTCACAAATTCCAGACAAATTAACAAACCATGAAAGTTTGTTTAGTCATAACTTGAAAACTAAATAAGCTTTTCACAAATTTCATAAACTATTCTACTCAGAATTTCATGTTTGTCTGCCACGTCCATAGTCTTTTAAATGTTGCAAAATACCATTACATGGGCAGGATGGGAGTATCATTTCGAGTCTGATTTCGGATATTCCCAACTCACAACTGCCCAACCGCGAGGAAAGCAGTTCTGCGTAATTAAGAAGGCTAAGCCCTATCGAGAGACGGATATTCCTGTCTCCCACGTCCTATAACATACGCCTCTGATACCACTCATTTCTACACAAATCACGTCAGAATCTTTGACTTAAACATGTTAAAACAACAAAAACTTAGTGAGAAATGAAAATTAACAAAAAGATTATGTGTAAACACAGTGGCATAATGGGCCAACAAATTTGGGGGAGGGGAGAAAGGGGGGCGGGGGCTGAGGTGGAAGTCGTAGTCTATAACAATAAGCAGCTCAGAGCTTCACTTCGCAATTTTTATTGTAAAAATTTGCGTGTGAAGCCCTCCATCCAGTACGTCACTGAGTAAACATTATTCGAAAATCTGAAAATTGGATATTAATGTAATTTTAGAATGAAGGAAACGTAACAAATTTCAAACAGCAAGTTTATTCCTTATTCAGCTTTTAAAAATCATTCAGAGGAAGTCAGTAAAGTTTATTATAAAGTCAGTTTTTTTTTTTTTTTTGCAATCGGTTCCGGGTTTTAATATCGTGGCAATACTATGAGATCCTTTACAATAGCTTATACATGTAAAATTGACTATTTTGTTTAAAAGAGTATCCGAGCAGAATAGTTTTTTTAATGTTGCAAATAGCACTTTCAGTTTATGAGTTATGACTGATCATGTCAAAGTTTGATTAATGTTGATTGTATAACCTGAAAACCAGACCGACAAGTCAAAATCTTGATGTCATTTGTTTTTGAACTTCCTTACTTTCATCTCACTAAAAATTATGAGCAAGTCTATTCCTGAAATTAATTGGGAATATGGACTAAATATTGTTTTTTACTCAGACATGTCAAAGGATTAACATAAGTCTTAACGTCGCCTTTAATACATCATAAATTTGCATAAAAAATGTGCATATTGATGCCTAAGATTTCAAACGTGAATAAATGGTCAATTGATAACCGATTTGTATGCATTTTTGCTACTTTAATTGTTTTTGATCTATTTAAAAGCAAATTTAGCTCATGTTGCGTATACATGCCCATACGCCTTTATTATGTATTATTTCAGCTTGCCCTGTGTCGGTCGTGCCGTCCCTAGATAATAGCTTGAAAACAATTATGTCGGAGCGTTGTTGTATTATCATCAATCATTTAAATTAAGCGCTCAGTATAGGCATGTAAACAAAGAAGCAAGCGATACGCCATGCATCACACCAGACCGTTAACATCTTTATAATACCAAAATAAGATGTTACAGATTTTTTGGTTATAAACCAACTTTTTTTTGTATAAACCAATTTTTGTTCGCTTCCGATGTGGGTGACATTCGTAATATCATTGAAATGATGTAATTGATAAACGGAATGAAATAAGAATCTCTATAGAGGGATTTCATCACGTGACTCTAACTCATCCGGAAGCCATTTTGCAGGGCAGCGGCATCGTTGCGTTCCACGCGTCTTCACACGGCCAGTCACATCACACGTACAACAAATATTCTAAATGCTAACCTTCCAGTACCAGTTCAGCGAATTTTACTAAGCACAATTTTAGTTCGCCTCCGATTTTACTTCATATTTTTCTTAAGTTTTATATATTCACCGGGTATACGAAGAGTAACTTAAACCTTACCGCCAGCTGATTGTTTGCTATACTCAGACAAAGCCTACATACCTGATGTAAAGTGCTCGCTGCAAATCCTAGTGTATACCGTAGGTTGAAAACCGTACCGCAGAAACCCACTTCGTAGGCCGATCAGGATCAGATGAAAATCAAGAAAATGTCATTAAATTCCCCTGCACACATCTACTAGTGCAACCAACGGCACAGCAAGAATCCGGCATAATCAAGTTGTACAAATAATCTTATATAACAACATACAAACGTACGCAAGTCTAATTAAGTGTACAGCAGACGACAGTGTTTTCCCCTGATAAAATGGCGATGTAAACAAAGCTATGTGACCTCATGACTTCAGCTGAAACACCCTTATAGTTTTAATTGTATCCACGAAGGAGGTACCATACCTCTTTGTACCCACTGCGAAATTTATCTCAAACTTTGAGTAACTTGTGAGCAGGTAAAACGTATGAATAATCAGAATGTAACTTTTGAAATATGCTTTTAGAAGTTAGAGCAGGTCTGTTTGAATTTAAAGTAAAATGATATTAATATCATATTACAACCATTGTTATGCTTTTATAGAATAGCATGACCAGTAGCACGAAAAGTTGGGGTTTTAAAGCCTAAACGTGACCCTTACCTGTAAGGGTTGGGCGTTAAAACCTCCCTGTATGTTGGACAACACTCTAAAAAAGGATTGGTCAGATTTGACTATTATATGGTCAACTTTGCATTGAACCAATGCTGGTCAAAATTAAACGACCATAACGTGGTCAAAATGAACCATAATATGATAATTATGGACAAATTTGACCATACTGTGGTCAAATTTGTTGTTCAATTTGACCAAAGGTGGTTCGGTGCAGAGTTGACCAAGTTGTGGTCAAATTTGACCATTTGTTTAGAGTGAATATACCATGTTCCCAGTATCACATACTTTGAGCCCTATGGTTTGCAAGTGGTAATAAAGTGCCATAAGTGATATTAGCAGCACCGCACGAATTGGATATAAAAGCCTATGTGTAAGTGTATAAATGTGGGAACAAAACTGCCGTTTATCCAAGCTATTGAACGCCCTCGACCTTTTGTGCTGGAATAATGACAAAATCATTTATTTTATAACACAAATCTTATGAAAACAAACCACAATGAGTAACACTATTCAGTTCTACGTAGGGTTGTGGTGAATTATTCGCTTCATGACACAATCAAACCTACATGTTGACTTTCTAATTGACTCTTAAATTGAAAGCAAATATTGAACTTGAGTTCCGACTATTATAATGTTTATATAACAGAAAGATACAGTTTAGAGAAGTTATATGGTTATTACAAGTTTCCTCCTTTCGTTTCGTCAGTTATATACAATTCATTGGTAATAATCTTTGTTTTTAAATCCATGGGCGGATTGGATGGATAGACTGATAGAAGGATAGGTAAATGAATAGATTGATTGACTGATGATAGCAATCAGATTTATATCTCTTACCTATTATACCTATGATGTTTTCTGAACGAAAGGCTAGTATCCTGAGATTCCAGACCTAGAAGTGTCAAGTAATTTGTGACTCTCGGCCTTGTAGTGAAATCGAAAAGCCCGATTACACCAGCTTATCCAGCCTGTTCTTAAACAATTTTAGATTGTATGCTTCCACAACCTCCTTTTGTAAATGATTCCATAACTTGTAAATCCTATTGGAGAAATTATTATGTCGAACGATGGTGAATGAATGTGATTGAAGAATTGTCCTGTTTTTAGAACCTCTTGTTCTAGTATTATTACGAGTAGGTACCGTAATAAATTTGCAACTCTTGTATCATATATATGTGAGACCATCTTATATACTTCAATCATATCACCTCTTGCTCTTGTGTAAGTTAATGTTGGTAGTTCCAGATTATTAAGCCTGTCAGGATATGGCAGACTGTGGGATAAGTTTGGTAGCTCTCCTTTGAACATTTTTGATCAACTCAATGTGTTTTTTCTTTGATGGATGCCAGACACAGTTTGAAAATTCCAGATGAGGTCTCACAAATACCTTGTAGAGTTGGACTAAAGAGGTTTTGGCAAAGTATGTGAATGATCTACGGATGATTCCAAGTATCATATTTGCCTTGTTGACTTTCTCGTTGATGTAAGCTTCAAAAGCTTGGAGTCAAAAGTTACTCCTAGATCCTTCTCATTAGTTACAAATTCAAGATTGTGATTCAACATGGTGTAACCTAAATCACTTGAAAAAGAACAACGTGCAATTTCTAGGACCTTGCACTTATCTGGGCAAAATTTCAATAGCCATTTAGAAGACCAGTTTGCCAAGAAATCCAGGTCAGCTTGCAAGATATCATGGTCTTGAGTTGACCTCATTGTCCTATAAATCTTAGTGTCATCTGCAAAGAGGTAAATTGAAGAACGCAGTGTCAGAGAGATCATTTACATATATATATATATATATATATATATATATATATATATATATATATATATATATATATATATATATATATATATATATATATATATATATATATATATATATATATATATATATATATATATATATATATATATATATATATATATATATATATATATATATATATGTATATATATATATATATATATATATATATATATATATATATATATATATATATATATATATATATATATATATATATATATATATATATATATATATATATATATATATATATATATACATATATATATATATATATATATATATATATATATATATATATATATATATATATATATATAAATATATATATATATATATATATATATATATATATATATATATATATATATATATATATATATATATATATATATATATATATATATATATATATATATATATATATATATATATATATATATATATATATATATATATATATATATATATATATATATATATATATATATATATATATATATATATAAAATGAATAGGTTTGGACCCAAAACACTACCTTGTGGTATACCACTGGTCACTGTCACTGAATTAAAAGTACAACTATTATCAAAACACGCTGTGACCTATTTGTAAGAAAGATCTGATCCAGCTATACAATGGATCCACAATACCATATTACTTTAAATTATGAAGCAGACGTTTAGGTGGCACCTTGTCAAAAGCTTTCATAAAATCAAGATACACAATGCTAACCTTCTCATTATTTTCCCATGCTAGAGACAGATCATCTAAAACCTTTAATAATTGTAGAGAAGTAGATCTCCCTTTCATGAAACCAAACTATTGATAGATGCATCTGTATATAGGCAATCTGTAATGACGTAACTTGTATTTTGGGAACGTGTGAAATTAACATTCGTGTCCAAAACAAATCGTGAAATTGACGTCTAAAGTCAAATTGTCCCGGACGGACCCTGTACCCCCCTCCCCCTTCCTTTTTCCAAATAACGCCTTGGCTCATTACGACACCGTCAATCAGACAGACAGACACACAAACACACAAATACTTAAGGCATGAGCTTTGAAAACAAGTAATCTTGTGAATGAATTTGTGTGGCATGCATTCAAAATATCAACCGGATTTTTGACTGGTGTTCCGAGCAATAGCAAAGTCGAACAAAGTATTTATCAAAGCCCGTTGCCTTTTCTCCTGTCCACCACGGACCCCACCCATTCTAGGCACCATGGCAAATGGAGATGGGAGCCAATATTTGTCTTTCTTCTTCTCCTATCTCGGTGGGCTTTAAGTGTTCACAAATTCGACAATATCATATCCGATACTTTCAATCCAAATGCATGCAAACATTTTAAAAGGAGATAGAAATCACTTCGCAAACACTTCAAAAAGTCGAAAAGTTTTGTCTGGGGTAAATCAATTTTGCATATGACAAAATGAAAGGACGCTCTGAATGGAGGTGTAACAATCGATTGAGGCATCAAGCTGCCAAGACTCTTTTCGCACGTTAAACCATTAATGCTTTGTATAGCATCGTTATTACTATTGACAGGTCCACTGTACACTGTGTTCCTATAGAGGTCGTGACATCATTCATTCAGTTAAGTCGAGCGAAGTGAAGATGCTATTCATAAAAATAAAAAATAAATAAAAAATAAAAAAAGATCTTCCAAAGAAAAGCGAAAAAAACTTCCGAAGATATTTATGTTCTGATTAAAAGTCGCAGGTGTTGAGCGATAAATGATTAAATTGGTGGCGGCGTAGCGTTTGTTATCTCAATAAACGGCTGTTAATCTGTTAATAGACTGCAAGCTAGTGGACAGGGCTACAGACACAATAGGATTGAGATTTTTTTAATTTTTTTATTTGTGTTATTATTTTTGTGGCTGGGATGCAAGACCAATATTTGCAATTGCCCATAAGGCGAAGAGGTGAAGACCTATTTGCCTTTGAAATTATTGGGTGGCCTAAATAATGTCATGTTAACATGATGATCACTAAAGTATTATTATTACTTACAATAAAAACAATGGTTCCATCCAAATTGATCAAATTTCACGAATGTTTTTTGTCAATACATTGACGTATGATAATTTCTATATATTTGAGTAGATTTTGAATTAACCCAAGCGGAATATTTGTTACAAATAATGGTACTCCATCGTCGTCGACTTAGTCGAAACAAAAGAATGAAAGCCTTTCCTTTAAGTCATCTTCAGTAAAACCTGTTAGCGGACCCAAGTGACGTCATCAATCCAGTATAACAATCACAATTTTTTATCGAGCAAAACTTTTCCTCTCCGAGCATAATTACTTGGAACATAATGACCACTTAAATGTTACACCTGTGGGCCAGAGAGAAGGGCAAACAATATCATAAGATGCTTATTCGTGAGCTACACTTTAAAAAGCTTGACTCTTTGCTCTGATTGACACTTCTATAAGTGGCGTACACCCTTCCAAAGAGACAAAGATGTATTATTTAGCAAAGTGCCTCTTAACCTTAGCGTGCCTAAGACTCGGACTAAGCCAATCTCGTTATTTTATTCCGATTAAAGGCAACAATCTTTTATTCTTCTCTGTAACTTCTCACTAAATACAATAAAGCAATAAACGGATGTAAACCACCTATTGAATATCGAGGCAAAATGTAAAGGTCGAGAGGGTTGGAAATCTTAGCTGTATTTTAGTGACGGAAATGAGTCTTAAAACGTCCAAAATTCTACATAAAGCATTCGCTTATTTGAATCTGAAAAATAACGAGATATAGGGTTCTTGTTTTTACAAGAGTAAATGGTGAGTATTTTCAGTGCTCCATTGGTCTACAATTCTGACATCTCAATTTTTGAAAAATTTTTGATGAGCTTCTCATTACCAATCGGTGAAGATTATCAATGTAGTGCAGAATTGAGGCCCCATGTTTCGGTCCATTCTGCAATTGAATTGTTACAGGAAAATTAAAAAGGAGACCTTAATTTTGCCAAAATTATACTAAAAAATATTATTGTTTAATTTGTATTTATTTAAAAGTTGAAAACAATACTTTGCAAAATACATTTTGCAAACATTTGAAAATTCATATGCAATCGATTGATCTATTTGTATAAATAACATTTCTTTATTTTCTTGCTTAGGTCGCATTCTTGATATACCCTGCAAAGTATGTGGTGACAGAAGCTCCGGCAAGCACTACGGTGTGTATGCATGTGATGGATGCAGCGGCTTCTTCAAGCGAAGCATAAGACGGAACAGAACATACGTATGTAAAAACAGAAGTGGCGGTTTATGCCCAATAGACAAAACACACAGAAACCAATGCAGAGCGTGCAGATTAAAGAAATGCATTGAGGTTGAGATGAATAAAGATGGTGAGTTGTAGTGACGTCATTCATATGCAACCTATATTAATAATTCATTTTATTCAATCACTTAGGCCTACGTGGAAAATGTGCGTTTTTACCTCTACTACTTGCATTAAAAAATCATCCGGATAGAAATCGTGCGCTTCATGGTCACACATCGGTGCCGTGTGCACAACTAAAGTCTCAATCCGCCATATTTTTCAAGTACAGTGCTGCGAATACTGTGCGCACATAAAACACAGATGTGCACTTGTGTGTGTTTATCCCAATCATGCACGCGACATCATCTATAGCTTTCCAAAAATAGTACAATTTGTCTCTTGAATATTCAAATTTAAGGTCCACAAACGGCGAGGGCTCACGGAAATTTCCATTGAAGTTGGGGCGGAATACTGGTATGAAGTTTTGCTCGGAAGGTGATATATTGCCCAACATACAGGGAGGTTTTGAAGCCCTAACTCTAAACCTAATCATAAACCTAACCATAAACCTAACCTGATATGTGGATACCTCGCCTCAAAAACTGTTAAAACCTCCCTGTAGTTGAGGTTTCAGAACCTCCCTGTATGCTGGGCAATTAATCACTTTCCGAGCAAAACTTCATACCAGTATTCCGCCCCAACTTCAATGGAAATTTCCGTGAGCCCTCGCCGTTTGTGGACCTTAAATTTGAATATTCAACAGACAAATTGTACTATTTTTGGAAAGCTATAAATGGTGTCGCGTGCATGATTGGGAATAACACACGCAAGTATTGACAGTTGAAAAACATAGGAGACAGCGTTACTCACCATGCATTTATGCAGTACCGAATTTCCGTTATTGCGATAAGTTTTAAACATTTTTTGTCAGGGTTATTATAACTCTATATATAAATGTGTGTGCATGACAATGTCATTGCCATATTTCATGTTTTTTGTGTAATTGAAAGATTATAAGAATTGTAATGAAAAATTTTCCTCGGTGTGGCAGCAAATAAACAGATAACTCAAAATAAAAGAGAGTAAAATAAAAACATAATAAACAAGACTGATATAACACCTCTGAAAGCCTATGAAAATGTTCAGCCCGCCTCTGAAGAATTTTTGGCGGGGCGGGGGGGGGGGGGTGCTTCCCCCTCTGCAAGGATTCCACTTGCTAGGTTACTTGCTTTCTGCCTGGTTGGGAGGTAATATAAGGAAAATATTAACATAAAATTGAAAGTAATTGGTAAACACAAATTTGGTAAAATTCTTGAAACTTTTGCTGAAATTTGGCAACATTTCTTGTTCTCGAAAATATATCACCAAAATGAAAAGGTCGGTTCCAGAAAATTTCCTGAAAATACCAGGATTTTCCAAAAATGCACTGAGAGGTCATCCTTACTACGCCCATGGTCTCATATCAACATAAGACAGTTGGATGAGTAATACCGTCTTAAAGCTGTCAATTTCTGAACAAGTCCAGTTTAAAATCTTCACAGATATCTCATCATTCTATACCCTCTCACTGTACTTTTTCCTTCCCGATAATCTTAAATCATTAATACATATTTGACCTAGGCCGATCCTTATTCTCGTTTTCTTTATTCTTCAAACAGATACTTGTAAATCATGTTTGGGAAAGTACTTTAGGAGAGTTTACCTTGAAATCTTTTACACTTCTGAGTACGCGATGCATGTTTCAAGCACCTTCAACGAGTGCCACTGAAGGTATCGAAACTATTTAAAAGTCTTGTGTACAAACGTTTGACAAGCAGTTCATCAACCTAATCAAAAGGTACCGTAAAGCCTTGAAAATTAACTATGTAGAGAAAAGTTGCTTTACAATCCCCCTTAAGAAGCTTCTCCTGTGGTTCATACATAGAATGCCCGGATTGTCTTGCAATCCGTTTACCAAACTTCGCCGGGTCCATTAGAGCGATGGATTGGACAATCAGACAATAAGGTTTTTTACGTCCAGGTGTTTACCTTTCAATCATTCTCCGGATAAAAGTCCTGCGCTAAGTCAGTTAGCAAATACAACAAAATGGATTTAAACACCTTTAGTCGATTCACACAATTTCTGCTCTTCTTTTTCTTCGTCTTCTTTTTTCTTATTCCGGAAATAATTCACTTCTTGACGTCTCTTTACATATGATGAAACTGGTTGATCGATATTTTAAATAAATTGATTGATTAACACCTAGCTGACAGTTGCTCATTTAGATAGGCAGACGAAATAGATTGGTGCATTCGTTTGGGTGTACTCCTCGTCTGACATGAAGCTCTGTGCTGATTCAGATTCGATACATCACTTGGCTAAGTCGGAATAATTCTTCTTTGAAATTCAGGCCATCGTCATCATTATCATCATCATCACTGTTATTATCGTCATCATCATCATCATTAACGCCGCTCCCATCATCATCATCATCATCGTTATTATCATCATCATCATCATCATCATCATTAACGCCACCATCGCCATCATCATTGCTATTTTACCATAATAATCATCATCACCGTCACCATTATCAATCGTCATCATATTCAACTTGAAACAATAAGAAAATATTTGCAACAGGATCCAGAAAGCTGTTTTCATATCGTAAGATTATACATTGGATCAATATAAACGATAACTTAGTCAAGTTTGTCAACTTTGAATAAATTAAAATAAATTACTGGCCGGGCAGTTTGAACGTCGAGTGGGAATGGGTGCCTTACCTGGCCTAAGCTCAGTATTAGTGGTCTAAAGAATATGTGATTGAAATGAAATAATGACTTTAGACATAAACAATTATATATATAAAGAATTTCAAGTTTTCTTTCCATGAATAATACCGGGTCATCACAAAAGGACGAATTAGCCAGAACATCAATAGTATAGTAGCTCAACACATATACTGAGGTAGGTTATAAGCTCGGTTCATTGGTGAAGTTTAGAGGCTTGTATAAGGATATAATGAGGCTACATATAATGGGGGAATATACTGAGGTAGGTTATAAGCTCGGTTCATTGGTGAAGTTTAGAGGCTTGTCCAAGGCTATAACGAGGCTATATATATAAAAGGGGAGGGGGGTGGGGGGTTCTAGGGTAGCCGTGGCGTTTATACCCACACAAAAGAACTTCACCAAGCTGTGAACAACTTTGGGACCCATGGGGAAGTATGGTAAACTTGGTCTATGGCTTCAATCACCTATATTATTGTGTTCGACCATCAATACTATCATCACCTGCCGTAAGTTTAAGGGTAACTACAACATCAATCTAGGGTAGCCATGACGGTGTACAGTCAACTCGCCCCAAACCAACTCGTCCCAAAACCAACTCGCCCCAAAACCAACTCGCCCCAAAGCCAACTCCGTCGCCAGTGGCTGCCCTAGATTGATGTTGTAATTACCATTAAACTTACGGCAGGTAATAATAGTATTGATGGTATAAAACAAGAATATAGGTGATTGAAGCCATAGACCAAGTTTATCATACTTCTCCATGGGTCCCAAAGTTGTTCGCTGCTTGGTGAAGTTCTTCTGTGTGGGTAAAAAACGTTGAAAAAACGGTAAGAAAACATAACAATACGGCAAAATCTCAAAGAAAACGCTTTGAATTAAAAACTGATGAATTAAAAACGAAACCATTTTACCAGTCTTTTTTATTTCCTCCTGTTGCACTTTATTCAGAGATTTATCATATTTTCGCTTTTATTCCAAACGCCACAAAACTGACATGAAGTTTTGAAAAAGACCCTTCACTGGCAGAAATAACCCCTTTAAAATGTTCTCACGCTCAGTGGGAACACTTTTTTGGCTTCTCTAAGAGCTAAGACTGGACTTGCGACAAATTTTGGTGACACCTTGAATTTCAATCAGAGTACAGTATCACACCTATTGTGATGGTGGAGGTTTTCCATTTATGAAGAGTATAAAAGGTTAACGTATTAAGGCTTAGAACAGGTCAAATCACCCATTTACGATGTCAATTATTAGTAAACAATGATTCTATAGTTCTTTAGTCAATTCAAGCAAAACTTTTGATTTGTGAAAGATAATTGACGCTCTCAACTTCTTTCTGAACAATTCCCAAAGTTATAAGAGATCTCACGATGCATGGGGCCGAGTTGACACATTTTCGCACGATTTCAAATAAGCAATATGTCAATACTGACACCTTTTTATTCACAAAAATCGAATTTCTTTGAATACTGCAAAAACTGACAAATATCATATCTTTTTACTTGAAGAATAGGGAGTATTTAATTGACTAGAAAATATAATGACGCTTAAGTTGGCAAGTAGTGTCCCTAATCAGTGAACTGTAATTCCCCGCGCAATGCATCCTTACACCCGCATATTAGCGCGTGGTTGATGACTTCCAATTGTCAAATTTACGAAGGTATGAAATGGTATACAGAGGCGGGAATTTGACAACAAAAACTCGGTTGGAAGTTGGCCAGATAGGCACCCTTTGATCAAAGAATGACCCACAATAACATTAAAGGTAGTAAATTTATTTTACATGTTTTAAAAGGAGTTTTGGGTGAAAAACGGATATATTTTGACAAGAGAGCTTATATGATATTTTCAACAGCTAGGTAAAGAGTATCTGAGTACACTTGATGGCAAAGGCATGTATGGTTTTCGTTTTTGCTTAAGCCCCCTAAAAATGCATCTTATTAAGACGTTCACTTCCCTATCCAAGAGTTTTGGCCCTTAGTGGTAAGTTTTGTGCAAAAACTTGTGGATTTGTGGTCCAATTTTTGTTGTCATTTTTGTCATTCATTTTTACCCAAAATTGAAGACGCATGATTAAAAGTTGCGGTCCCAAATGAACGATAATTCAGTCGATAAAATTAAAAATGCTAAAATCTCTGTTTCTATGATTCATTTGGTATTTCAGTTTTTTGTATTTATTGCTTTGACAAAATTGTTGACACTTTTTTTTGGGGGGGGGGGCGGGATAATCTCCCACAGATCCCCTGAGACATGCCACTGTTTGATTTTCTGCGAGGGTGAGATATGTGATGAAGTTGTTTCTAAAAACAAAGGTACTTAGATGAAAATCATTCATAAGTGAAATATCACCACCACAAACCAGCCCTATAAGCTGATAAGCTTTATCCGCACTTTGCCAATTCAGTGTTGGTTAATTAAAGGTTGAACTTGAAATTCAAAATAGTCTACTTATCCAAGGGAGTCAAAAACAAAAGAAAAAAGAATGGTCAAATTTGACCGTAACCATAGGTCAACTTTACACCGATCTATGGCCAAAATTTAAAAGATCAGTTCAGTGGTCAAACATGTCCATCTTATACTGAAAGAGGACTTCAAGAGAAACAAAATGGTGAAGAAAGCATTGAAAAATATTATTCCGTTAAGGAGATATTCAACTTTAAAGTTTGTGTAGAAACGTTTGAAATTAGACTAAGTGTGATGTCACAGCCTCAGATTCCTCAAAGTCTTCATTTTAAAGAAAGTGTATTTAATTTTGTCACTATTTAAATTATTTTCCCTCAAACTTTCTTCAGGTGGTATGTTGTAAATACCCTTCCTAGATTCAGTTTGACTACTTTTTTGACATATCCCATGGATTTTAGGCCACAGAATTGCAGGACAAAATATCATAGATTACATAAAGACTTTGAGGAATCTGAGGCTATGACATCACAACTAATCTGATTTCAGTCATTTCTACAGAAATGGTAGCAAACTTTCAACTTAAATATCTCCTTGTTTTTTAATGCTTTTTTCACCATTTTGTTTCTTTTGAAGTCCTCTTTCATATAACATAAACTTACTTGACCGCTGAACTAATCCTTGAACAATAAAATATGGTCAAATTTGACCATACTGTGATCAAATCTTCTGTTCAATTTTGACCATAGTTAGATAGGTGCATAGTTGACCGTGTCATGATCAAATTTGACTTTTTAGAGTGAGTCTTTTCCTTTGAAACTTTGATGTTACTGTAATAGGATTGAAGCTGTGAAATTTGAATAAGCGCTGTCCTTATACGGTAGGCTATCGGCTATGCTATACTCAAGATCGAGTAGAATTAATTCAAAATTAACAGCCAATACTTCTTACAGTCTTAACTGAACTGCTGAATTAAAGTTGCCCCCTTCTATTCTTTAGGGCACAGAGGGTAACGGCACGTCAGCTCAACAGTGCGAAAGAAAGCGTTGTTTTTAAGCCACAAAATAAGGTAGAATATACAGAGATACTGAAGAATCTGAGGCTATGACATCACAACTAGTCTGATTTCAGTCGTTTCTACACAAATGATACCAAACTTTAAACTTTAATATCTCCTTAATGGAATAAGATTTTTGAATGCTTTTTGCACCATTTTGTTTGTTTTGAAGTCTTTTTTCATATAAGAAGAACATGCTTGACTTACTGAACTAATCTTTAAAAGAGGACAAGAAACAGGAACATACATGGTGAAGAAACTGTTCGAAAAGATATAATCTTACATGGGTTGAGTGCTAAGGAAGAAAGTAAAAACTGTGTGTATTGAGGGTTTGTGTGTGTGTGGGATGGGGGGAGGGGGGGACCACGCTAAGATACACAAAATCACCATATAAAAGATATAAATTCGGAAATGGGAAAATGACTTTCCTGCACCTCTCAAATGGTACAAAATTGGCCTGAAACATTTCAGGACCTTTTCATTCATTATTGTGTTTAACCCCTTAATTAACGAGATTCTCAACAGGAAGGAAATGAGAAACAACAAGGAATCTGCTTTACTTATAACACTACCAAGTGCGTACCTGGTGTCAGAACATATCACAGTGACTTAACCGAAATCGATTAAAGAAAAAAAAAATCTTTAAATGCCGTCTGAATTAGGAAGGGTTTATGTTAAAGATAAAGGATAAAGGACAGCTTTTGTCCCCTCTGTCAACATTGGTTAACTTTTCTGTCATGTTGGATGACAAGACGACAGATAGTAATTGGGCACAATTGCTTAGACTTTACTTAAAATGGATTCCTTTAGAATTTTGTTTCATTGTAATTCTATTTTAAGATCTAAATCTTGAAGACACATACGGATAGTTGTGATTGGTCTTTGTACATTTGACCAGTATATGCATTTCGAATGAATTCTAAAGGTATTTGGCCAGGTAGCAACCACTTTGCATAAATTAATACAAATAATTACTTACCAGCTTACTTATGCCTTGTCACACTTGGCAGTGCATAGGTCATCGATCACTTCTTTCCATCACACACTGTTTTGGTCTACATTCTCAGTTGCACTCCATGAATGTCCAGCTGCTTTCACCTCTTTTTCTATCTCTCATCCAAGTGTTCTTTGGTCGGCCTCTCTTTCTTCTTCCTTGGGGATTTCATGATAAGGCTTGCCAAGTGATATTGGACCTAGGCTTCCTTAGCGTGCCCAATCCATCCCCATTTTGGTAGTTTCCCATAGTTCTTCGTTGTTTCAGACCACCAAATTCTCAGAATTCTTCTGAGACATTTGTTTATAAACACCTGGATCTCGTATGTGTTTAAATTGATACAAATGCCTTTCATGAACACTCACCACAAACAGTTTCTTACAAAATCGATCCCAAAATGTGAACAATCCGACTTATTTTTAAGTCTCTAAACGTATACTTATCACGTATTTTGTATTGTTTTCCGTGACGTAAGGATACACGTATTTTGTATTGTTTTCCGTGACGTAAGGATACACGTATTTTGTATTGTTTTCCGTGACGTAAGGATACACGTATTTTGTATTGTTTTCCGTGACGTAAGGATAGGATAGTACAACACTAACGTTATGTGAAAGTTACAATGTACCATACAGTAATTCTTACAGCATAACGTGATAAGTGGAGTTCGCCAATCATAAAGAAGTAATGGATCGGAACATTCGGAACTTGAGTCAATATTTCCTCTTTATCTACGAGAAAATGTCCTAAAATAGTTAGTATATCGCTAATTGAGCAATATTCTGGTGACTGATGTTTTAAAGTAACCTAGGTCAACGCGACACAGTACCACTGTGAAAGTTATGCATTGTAAGCCTCGCGGTGTCCTTATTCTCACATCACACGTCTTTTGTTTTTAATAGTGGAAGTCCAGTCGTTTTTGGGGGCTTAATTTTGAACTTTTTCGCGAATATTTCAGAAACGAGTGGAAATTTCTGATATTAATAAAATGTTCAGAATATCAAAAGGAACATATGGCAAAATCGCTACCTGTCCATATACCTTTAATGTCTACAATAATGATGATATTTTAACACCAAAAAGTATCAATTAAAATTGTATGCAAATTAGGACAATTAAAGATATCCTTTGCTTGTATTTTGGGAGTTTGTTTGGACGTTAGAAAACATAACAAAATGAATCATCCTTCAGTCATTAACTGATGAAATACTTGACACTATTAACTGATCAAACTTGACTAATAAGCCATTCAATCATTTAAAAAAAGTCAGTTGAACAATCATCAAATTGATTTACAAATCAATTTACGAATTAATATAAAAATTAATTTACAAATTAATTTACAAATTAATTTACAAATTCAAACATGTTAATAGCTAAGAAGTGTACAACTTCTGAACCATGATTATCAACTAAAAGAGATGTGTATATACCTATCAACTGTCAATACCGCGCAGACAATCGACCAATTGAGCCTTGCTAAACAAATAAATGGTAAATAAGTTAATTTACAACATTCAACTATTATAAACTTATAACTTTAAACCTTCGAAGTAATAAGAAAGTTTTAATCACATCATGATAAATGAATCTACAGCTTTAACTATCAAATGATCAAGAAGCTGGGAAGTTTTAGTGATCTATATACTTTGAACCGTAACGCTATCAATTAGTTCTTAGTTGATAAAACAATTCAAATGTTACATCGAGATTACGCGTTCTACGCCGCGAATTCTGACTATTTAATTTAATTTTCTCGTTTTTTTTTTCTTTTCTTTTCTTTTTGATTCACAGCCGTTCAACACGAGCGAGGACCACGAAATTCAACAATTAAGAAACAGATGGCGCTATATCTCAAAGAATCAGCTGCAGTTGCAGCGGCAGCGGCCGTTGCGAACGGAGAGCTACCGGGAACTTTTGGTGGAGCGTACCCCCCACACGCTGCTCTTTACCATCCATTTATTCCAATTGGTCCTGGGGACTGCTACCCCCACATTATCGTTAGTGCTGCGTGTGGTGAGGCTGGAGCTTACCCTATTCCATTTCCAACGCCAGCTTTACCATGTTTGCCTCCTCCTAAGGTACAGCCTTTTGCGAAAGTTTATCTCATTCATCAGTTTCATTCTTGAAGATTTTTCACATTATTTTCTAGGGATGATCTAATATGTTTCTTTTAAATGTCGTCCATATTACTATTCACTGATTGGTATAAGAAAATTTACTTTGTACATGCAAAATGGTAAAATCTTAGTCCTAGGATGGGCTTAGACCACGAAATAATGACTACGTCCCACACCCCTCCCCTCCCCTCCCAGTCGATCTGGTCAGCAGCTCAAAGCCATAACGTAAGCAAAACTTATATAGGCTAACTTGATGAGACGGTAAAATGTGGTTATAGGGATGGGTGTTTGCAGAAATTCAATTCTAGACTCGCCCCAAACTTTTCGTTGGTCTTTTCATCTGTTTGTTTGAATCTATTTTTCTTGTCGATGAATAAGAATCAAGCCAAATTTACTGACAACGATTCCCTGTGTTATTTTAACCATTTAAAAATCACCCTTCTGCGGAATTTAATGTTCTGTCATCTCAGTAAACAATATGTACCTGCCCTTATATATGTAACAAAGGGGATTACCTAATGACAACATTTTTATTTTTTCTACAGTATTCATCGGAATCACCAATTTCACACAGCAGCGTCGAGGCCACATGCGAACTTGCAGCAAGGTTGCTTTTCATGAGTGTCAAATGGGCGAAAAACGTCCCAGCATTCCTTTCACTTCCTATTGGCGACCAGGTACTTACTTTCCATTTCTTTTAACTTATTTTGACGCATTTTTGACAAAATTCGTCTTTCTTTTCTTTATCTTTTTTTGATTTCTTGATAGTTGCCGGACTTCTGAAAATTGTCCTTTTATTTTAATTTTTTTCTCTTGACACATTTCCCATATATTTGAAAATGTGCAGGGCCTGATCCCAGGGAGCTACATTCCCCTCCCACATACCTTAGCTACGGTTGGGAACCTCTGGGCCCCTTCAGGGGTTGTTCAAATCTGACGGGAAGTAATAGGAACGTTTATGTAACTTATTTTTTGGAATTTTAGCCCCTGTTAGGCAAGGTAGACCCCCATCCCCTCCCGCCTCTAATCGGGAAACTCCTAACGCCAACCTTGGGACTGTGCCGTTCCCTTAACTTAATTGAAAGGTAAAGTTCTTCCACACATGAGTAGGAGTTTGCAAAAATATGTAAAAATAAGGAAAATATGTAAAAATAAGAAAATAGTATGCCATGATTACTGTCCTTGGAGACGAAAATAAATTAAATATCATCTTTCTTCTTCAGTTGAGGCTACTAGAGGAAGGATGGAGGGAGCTATTCATTCTCGGTGCAGCTCAATGGGAGATGAAGATTGATGCAAAACCCCTAATGGAATCAGCAGGTATATAGATGTTTAACTTATTGTTTTTCGAGAATCATTATGAACTTGTACACACACCAATACATAGAAATAACGAATAGATATGAGGCCACTTTTTTGAAGTGATACTTTACTATCTCCGTCAAAATTAAAAATTTAATGAAACAAAACGCGTCCATGAGCTAGCGATTTACGGCTTGCACTCCTCAGAAGTTCAAAACAAATCTTACTTGTAAATGGCGGCTTTTCTTACACACAGAGTTTTAATGAAATGGTAGAGAATACTGGGTTTTCCACTGCTGTAATTAAGTATTTCAGTTTGATTAATGCATCCTGTTACAACGCATGGGGTATAGCCAGCCTATTGCGAGGGGAAGGAGGGGAAGGAGGGGGCGTCGCAGAACAAAAATTGCTGATGGCGTAATCTCCAAAATTGTGTCAAAATAGCGCGGTCTTTAAACTGTTCGGAGACTTCATGTTACTGAAGACCCAAAAAAGGTGATTGCTTACAAACCTAGGCCTTTTAGCAATATTACTAGATATTTTGGTAATATTTATGCATCTTTTAGCAATTTTCTAGACCTTGTACAAAATTTCTTGATTTTGTTACCTTTTGGGCAGCCGTTTGGTGGTCGAAAAATCCAAACGATTCCTGCTACATTCATGTAATATATATGAAAGTCTCATGTAAACTCACTTCATTTGGATGGTTTATCCACAATCCTGGTTTATGTTTCCAAAATCCTATAACCTCACTCTCTAAATTATTTTTGTTTCGTTAAAGGTCTGAGGCAAGGTACAACTCCAGCTGAAAAACTCGCAGCAATATCGAGTGAACTCAAAGTTCTTCAGGAGCTCATAGAGAAAATGAAGCAGTTGAATATAGATGCTACTGAATATGCATGTTTGAAAGGCATCGTAGTCTTCAAAAACGGTAAGTGATACAGTTTTTCGCCCAGACATCAGTTTGCTAGCGTTATGCAGGCATTTGGCCAACCTTTTGGATGAGGTGAGGGAGAGTGGGATGGAAAGGGGAGTCACCGCTCGTTGGGGTGGAATACTGGCCGAAAATTGTCTCAAAAAATGGCCAAACTAGCAGTCTATACCGTTCAAAGGCTATTAATAGAAGAACCAAAAATCTTTTCCATTGAAAATGTGGACTATTTATCATATTTTATGATTTTTTACTTTACTTTACTTTTGATGGGTCTTACGATCCCGTCGACTCTGGCAGTCTGGCTACACATATGCCATTATTTTGTTTGGCTTCTTTCCCCTAAGAAGTGATCCTCCCTATGCCCTGCTACGTGAGCGCCAATGTAGAACTGAATATAAGCAGAATGTTTGACACTGACATCTAAATTGTTATTTTTGTTATAGTTTCAACGAAAACGATGCATTCTTTAATAAAGCTGTATATTAATCAGATGCTATACCGGATCATATCTCAATGAGTCACAAACTGGACGAACCCTGTTCTTTAAATACATTTCTTCTTTCCTTTTCACAGATATCTCCGGGCTTCAAGAACCAACAGCAATCACAACGCTACAGGACCAATCACAACTCACACTCGGCAAATACATTTCCATCAGATATCCATCACAAGCCTTCAGATTTGGCAAACTTCTTCTTCTTCTTCCAAGTCTCAAAGCCGTCAGACCGAGTTCTCTAGAGCAAGTTTTCTTTCGGAATGCGTTAGGTTCAATGCCTATGCAATCAGTACTGTCAGATTTGTACAAAGCAAATCATTTGTGAGTGAGACATAATGGACCATATTTTGCCAAATGACTAAAAAAGTCGCATAATTTGTAGAGTGCCACCTTGCTCCAGTATTGACAGCCGTGGTCCAGTAGACAACCTTCTCGACAGGACATCGGCGGGACTGTTGGCTACGAGATTGATATCCTGAACAGGATTCCTTGCAGTTTGTCACTTCTGGATTAATACAAATTCAGGATAAAAGACCAATGGATATGATTCCTTAATATTTTTCCTGATTGTCCAATCACAGCGTCAAGTTTTTAAACGATCCAAGCTTCCCTTAAAAGTGTATGTGTATGGAGAAAGAGAGGGGGTGGGGCGGGGGAGTAGTCTCCGTGCCCTGGAAACTACGGCCTTTACCATTATCCTAGATACAAGTGAGGTGTGCCATATTCAATTTCCCAACATTTTGCACAGATATGATCAACTCTGCACTTTGAAAGTTGCCTACTAACAAATTTAAATGTTATTAATTATTGTTGTCAAGTTAATTACCATCTGTTTTGCCAATCTGACCCAAAATTAAGTAATGACCAGAGGCACTCCTGAAAAAAATAGGTCTCATTACTTTTTGGCCAGTTCTCGTCTCTAATTAGACATGACTAGATTTCAGTTCGTACGTTTTGATTGGGAGAAATACATTGGTTCATTTTTCACTAATACTGATAAGTCAAATCACTGAGCAGTGATAAAATGTGTTCGTATCACGATACATGACCATTGAAATGCGTCTTATTTCATTTTTAAATATATGAATTGTGCTCATTTCAAACGGTAGAACGGAAATATTGGCTTTTAAGGTATTTCTTATTGCAATCAATGGATTTTAAAAATGAAAGAAACAAACTCAGCAAATAACTTTAGTAATTTATTTGTTTATAATTCTTAAGGGTGCCCATTGAATATCAACATCGCCTTAAAAGTCTTTCTTTATGTTGTTGCATATGTAACCAAGGAGGTACTACCTCCTTGATATAACTATGTACGTTGCTAAATTCGATCTTTGTATCAATTTATTTAGTAAAATGGATATAGGCAAGGAGGCATTCGTACCTGTGGTAAGCTATACAGGCCAATTATATATGGCTATCGTACCTGTCTGGGGCATCTCTCACCAGTATGTTAGAGAGCAGTAAGGTAAAATTGTTTATTACCATTCAGAATTTGTTGAAAAAAACAACACTTTAAAAATAGCTTCGCAGGAAAAATCCTGTTGTCACCCTGAATATAAGGCTGTAGTCAGTGTCACGTGACGCTGCTTTTTATATCATTTAGAATTATTATGTCTTCCACAACATGAACTGTGCCTTATATGAGTTTACAACAATAATTGATGGCGAAAAAACCTATTGCGTAGTATAGAATTACTGATATCTCACTGATAGTATAAAAAGTTGAGCCATTAATGATAAATTATACAGGATATTTTCATTTGCCAGATAGTGCTTCCATCGCCTATGATAATGTGTATGCCAAGCATGCACAGTAACCCAATCACTGTTGTTGCTTAATTGATGTGCTTCAAAAAGTTAAAATATTTAAAGAATATATTTTTGTTTTTCATAAAAACTTATAAAGTGATCTGAGGTTTGCTATGATGCATAGCACGCCAAATTCATTTTCCTTGCAACAAAATTCTGCAAAATGAAAAGGAAAAAAGTAATTTTCTTAATTGCATTGATAATAGTCTTCCATATAAAGGTCTTAACATTCCATTTTGCCATTTCATATCAATACTATGCTTAGCTAGGTATGTCTACAAGGAATAATGTTTCCCGTATTATCACTTTGCAGTGGCGGCACCAGGATATTGGTATTTTGATCATGGGGAGGGGGCAAGCGAGGGGCAAATTTGTGTCGTGGGGGGAAAATCCTATAAATTGGACAAAATATGTCACTTTACAACATTTTATGGTGGAAAGTGTGTGGGAGGGGGGGGGGGCAAAGCGATCTCGTGGAGGAATCCCCCCCCCTTCCCGCTACGCCGCCACTGTTACTTTGTAATCATATTTCTGACAGGGTGGGGTAAATCTTTGTATATTATCTAACTCTTAGTGTGTTGCAAATACAATTGCATTATAGTGAGCTGCCAACTATTTAACAATCAGT
>JAIGNY010001509.1:42500-107500 GCA_020152595.1 Chiridota heheva
GAGGCAGATATATAGGTGAGGTAGGTGAGATATTTCTGGTGTGATCTTAACGCAACAGCGCAGTTACCATAAAGCGCCACAATTTATGATTTTTTTCCTTTTCATTGTTTGAAACATTGCAGTCAGCAAAATCATCGTCACTTTTGTCAATATATCATGTGTTCTTTTAATCTCTAGTTCGATCATTATTCAGATTATGCAATAGATATTAAAGGGACAAATTTATAATAAATTTTTCCTTCGCCATTCATTCGGCGAAAATGGCTGATTTTATTATGAAAAATCGCAATATGGATCAAAAAGTAATTTAAATAATGTCACATGCCCGAGATTCACGTGTCCATAATAGACCAATCGTATACTGGAGGAATCTTGGCCGTCTGCACAATTCACGCACGGTATGGAACCAAACGTATGAAAAAATGCTTTCAATACGTACGTACGCGTTATACATGAAGGAAATATGCGCGCGTATTTCTACTTACATTTTCCCCCTCAAACCTGTACCTGATTGGTCAGTAAACAAATGAAAAGTTCCTCAGCATAAGTACCGAAGAAATCACGTTCGGCTAAACTCAGTTTGAAAAAACAACTATGGACCTTTTCATATCGAACGTAGCCGAAAATAGCCAAACATGTTTAGGTACATTGACCAATCAACAGCTGGAGGAATAAAACGGGCCAATCCGACCAAGCAACCAAACCGCAAAAATCGCGCGTGTGCGTATAATAACACTTTTTCGAATACACGAATCATCACGAAAGAAATCTGCCAATCAGCATCTGAAGGAATATTCGGCCAGCCAATCAAAATCCGGGAAATTACACGCTAGTGGAGACGAGCAGACGACACGTGTAACATGACTCGACTATGCTGATCGAATTCAGCGCATATGGCATTGCCGGCCCTACGTAAAGTTTATGGCCGGCCGGCCGGCCAGCACTGCAGTCAAGTAATAGCACACGCGTCGGGACAAGTACGGTAATGCTAGGCCTATCTGACTATTATTATATTAACGTCTTGCAAAGTTAGAAAAATCATTTCGATGCCTCAAAATTGTATATTACGAGGTTGTAATAAAAGACAACATCCTGAAAGAAATATTCGGATTTACTGTTTGCCGTGGAAATAGCCTTCAGTATGCAAACGGTGGCTCATATGTGTTGGAGTTAAGTGAAATCTTCGTGGACTAGGATTGCTCCTTGCATTTTGATTTACTAGAACCGCAAACGAAAGACCTCATACTGGTCTCAACCCCATCCATTGCATCCCAGGTACGTTTCCACATAAGCCCTACCATGCTTTCCAGTAATTTCATATTTACAATGATACAAAAAAGAAAAAATGCGATGATATTAAAACGCATTAGCCATAGACTACCGTTAAACTTTAAAGTAAGTTAGCCTAGTGCACACGATGACGGTACGTACGGTGTGGTGCACATGTGTTCCTAGCGTTATGGCAACCTAGTAGGCCTAGTAGTAATACTAGTATCATCTAGGCCTAAGTTGCAATAACGCGAGGAACACCTGCGGCGTGATGGGTCGTGCGCCCGTAGATCAGTAAACATACAAAAACAATGACACAAGACCAGCGTACAGAAACGGGTTAAAGTAAAAGAAATTACGGCTACACTATGGTTAGGTTAGCTAAGTTGTGTCATTTAGTGGGGCTGGGACCCTCCTGTCATTCGGTTTAGTTATTTCATTTTAGTGCATAGGCCTAACGTTATTTGATTTCTGATTTGCTCTGTTGCTAACTTTCCTACACTGTACTACAACTTAGGGTAGGTCTAACGTTACATTAACGTTAGGCTAGCGCGACTTACAATTAAGGTTGGGCTAGGCTATTCTCGTGGTCGGAGACGATGTAGCCTAACCGTGTAGGTTACGGGCTTAGCACGGTTTTGGTAAATTGGAGGGAAAATGTATCATTACACTATACAGTCAATGCGATATTTTTTTATGAATACTTTTGTCGCCTTAGCCAGTCAGCGAAAATTAATGGTACTCGTATATGTTGGAAACTATCATCTAATACACAACATTTGTGAAGAAAAATCAATTCTGTCCAGTATTTGTTGAAAAAAAAAAAAAAAGGTTTTCTCCATTGACTGCAATGATAACTGACTGTTTGTTTTCCCATTTGATCGTCAAAAAAACATTGTTACGTCGCCGTGCACCACAAGATTCCCGGATGTCCGACCTCGAAAATGCTAAGTTGCTATTCGTTGTACTAACGTTAGGAGTATGATAGGCTTACGTTAGGCCTATAACCTAACTTTAGCCTAGCTAAACTTAGTACTCCTTGCATGTAGTACCGTCGGACTGCCGTGGTAGTATGGATGCCGTTTAGTGATGGTTCGCCGTCCTAGGGTACTAAAAATCCTATACCCTCATGTACTGTTTTAAGCCACAGGTGTACCTAGCGTTACGGCAGACCTATATACTTACTACATATATGTAGTAAGTATATATATAGGTAACCATAACGCTAGAAACACCTGTGTTTAAGCGAGGTCTTAAAAGAATAGAAAAATCTCAGTTTAAAGATCTATAATAAAACGAAATCATTTTACCTTTTTTTCCACCCAAAATGTCTAGAATCGTTGTTTGAAACCCATCCTTGTCTTTAAAAACTGTTTTTAAGGTGATTTTAGTTCAAACTTTTATCGAAGTATGTGGACTACTTTTACGTAAAAATCGTCTGTACAAAGTACAATTATGTAATCTAAACATTTCTTGATGTTTCATTCATTTGTTTTCGCACTCACGTTTTTGACTGAAACAATTTTATAAAATTATATGAAGAAAAAAAATTGTTGTCATCGAAAAATCGATCTGCAACTTAGTGGAACATCGTAAAACTTATTTGCGGACGTTGAAGAATTATTCACAAACGTACGGCGAATAAGAAAATGGCGACCAATATATGAATCTTAGAGAAATTTATCCCGTCGTGGTGCTAAATAGGTAAAGATTTGGGGAAAGTGTTTTTGAAAAAGGGTTTTATTTAGACTCCTTGATATAAGAATACCCAAAAAGTACGTTAATTTTTAATCATAAATTTTCTACAACATGTTAATAAAAAAATAAAAAAGGAATTGTACCTAATCTATAACAAGCCTCATGCGGTAATCCCAATGTCAATCCATACTGAGGGATGTGTATAATAACTAGGCTAAACTACTTCCAAACTCCAGATAATAGTAGGCCTAAGTAGCCCAAAGTTTGTGAATGACATTAAATTCCATATTTCAATTTTGAATAAAACTGGATATAGAATAGGCTTGAGCAGTAAAGCACTTTGGAAGTTAATGTTTTCTTCCTTTTTACGCCTTATTGGTAGTGGTAGACCTAACGTTACACTGCATGGGCTACTGAAACTTTATCATGGATAAAATGAGGAGAAATACAAAATATATAAATTGCTGCCAACAAAAACAAATATTTTTTTCATATAGAAAAATATATATATATTCCTGAGGTGCACGAATTTCGGGCCCACCATGCTAAACTTAGGCAATTTGCATTAAAAATTTCATTAAAATTTTTTTTTAGAAATAATATTCAGTAAAAAGATAGTACTCAGTAAAGCTGCATTAAAAAACCATGCCACATCGATAGGTACCAATGTCAAACATGGCATCACAAATTGTATGGATAGGCTTAATTAGATAACATCTGACTGTAGTATACGCTATAGCCACTATATGGCTGCTATACAGAGTCAGAAAACGCTATATACTTTATTATAACATTAAAACTGTTGTATTGGTTTATCATAGAACTTAGAAGCGTAGATTAATTTTGATTACGCGCTAGAAAAACTAAGCTTTTTTGTTAAACATGTTTAAATATCCAAGCAGGTGTATTAGTAATGTTAGATCATTGAATTCTTCGGTATTAAATCAACAGTAACTTCAATAAATTGTTATTCTTTACTGTACAATTAACTTATGAAGCATCCAATAAATGAAATTGAAGTTCAATTTTGTAACAAAGTAACAATTTTGTTTGACTTTGCTTTTTAAGGTGGGTAACGTCATTAGGGGCCAAGGTGCATTACGTGCACTAAATTTTGTAGATCTTTGACATGGAGTTGACTTTTTTCGGTATGCCATAGCACAAGCTTTCTAAATTTCTTGGCGCACTCGTGTGAAGAAAAAAAAATAGAGCTTGAAAACAGTTATCTATTTTTTCCTATTACACTACAAACAACAAGTTATTTACCTAAAATACCAATAAATCTTGCAGAATGTACTATAATTTTAAAACACACTTAAATATACTTTAAGCCCTGCTAGATTGCATTAGACTAGCAATGCAATGGCAGCAATAATTTGAAATAATGCTGAAACATTTTTATCTTTGCTAGGCTACTGTATATTGTGTGTATTCCTGTGTCAGTGTCTTTATATAATTGATAATTAGAATATTGTCAAAAACTGCATATCCATTATTTGTTCAGTGTTAATCATGATATTTTAAAATTAAAAGCAAGTTTTGTCACCGCGGAAAGTATAGCAAGTACTAAGCAAGAGTAGGCCTATATGATTTATCAAAGACCAACTTACTACTTGGTCGCTTGAAAATCTTGGTGTATGAAAGCAAAGGCCTTGTACGTTCGGCGTACGTTTTACATGGAATGCACCCTGGATTAGTTAGGGTGCTTGAAATTAGGTCATCCGTCGGATGGACAGCCATCACTAACGGTAGCCACAGTCGCAGCTGGCATCCGTCCAACGGTACTACGGTGTAGGCCTAATCTAAGTTTACTGCATTATTAGCCAAACGTTACTTTTCAAACTAGTTAGGGCCTAAGCCTACTAACGTTAGGTTTAATAGTAATTGTATGTAACAAGCCATGTATGAGGCCTAGGCCTAAAGTTACTTACACGTCTAAAGTAGGCCTATGTTATTAAGCAAACTGGGACATTTTCGCGTCAGGCCATAACGTTAGGCTTAGAGTAGAAACAACAGCAATCAGTGAATATCAGCCAACAAAAAAAAACAGATCAGTGACAGTGGGTACAAACTTGTGATTTTTTTTCTAAATGAAAAAAATAATGACTTAGGCTACATGTACAGTTAGCCTAGCCTAACTGTTAATTAAACATTGTTTAACAATGTCCTAACCTAAAATCAAATGGATAGGCTAGGCCTATGTGGTGTCGCTATTTTCTGTAAAATTACATCACTGTTTTAGTCTAACGTTACTCGAACGTTCCACGACTGGCCCGAATATGTTGAACTTGCCTTAAGTTAATCCTCACTATTAAAAGTCACTATTTTCCACTAGGGCCTACCACTGTCATGCCAGCAGCATCAGGTATTGCAGTATCGTAACTAACGTTACGTTAACGTTGTCTCTCACTGTTATTAAATTAGCCTAACGTTAACGTTTATATTAAATTTAGACCTAAGTCTCAACTTTTGCTTAGTCTGCAATTAAGGCTACCAAATATAATATATTAGTACTAGCCTGAACATGTCCCGGTGTGAATAATTCGAAGCTGTTTTCCCGAATGGCTTTCATATTGGACGATAAAAAGAAATTAATGATTGAAGTCATGTTGAATTTGTTTATTGGTGACAATCTTGCTGTACCAAACGCTTCCTTTACTTCAATAAATTCACCAATCTTCGTGCCTGTCACTGTCAGCGTTTTTCTTATCTTTTAATTTTACTGCGCGGCGGTTTGCGTTGTGTTTACAAACATCATTCATGTGGTTTCTGTCGTCTGTTGTTTTGTTTTTCTCTTTTTTGATTGCTTCACCATAACCACGTAAATTTTGGCCATGTGACATTATTTAGATTAGATATTCGCAAATGACCGATTCTAATATGAAAAGGTCTATAGAGCCGGTGTAAAAGTAAATTTTGCCCTCGGTAAATTTGGGCCCTATTTCCTAAAAACTGTCTAGTGAATTTGGTCCCCTCCGAACTGATTTTACTAGGTAATTTACTCGTGTGTCTGTACGATTCCTTCAATTAATTTTGTGTACTGAAGTAATAAGCTAAATCCGAAATTAGTGATATTTATGTACGGAATACAGCGTCTTTGTACTCGTAGAATTTGCCCACGAACAAAAATTGGCTTCCAGTACTCTTCGGTAAAAAGAAATAAAATCTTTTCTTTAATCTGTGCAGTACCCATTGGGATACACTAAAGAAAAAAAGCGTGCTTTACACAAAAAGGCAGTCAGATTTACTTTGAAGGGAGAAAAAGGGCTTTTTATTTGCAAAAGGGGTACAAGTTGTTGTCACCAAATTTCTTAGCAAAGAAGGGCCGGGGCCCAAATTTCCTAGTGGACCGATTTTACTATGAGGGGGACCAAATTGACTGGATGGTCACAACTTAATTGTCTGGGTGACCCACATTTCCTAGGAAATAAGAGCGGGGGGCCAAAATTTAATAGAGGTGGGGGGGGGGCAGATTTACTTTTACACCGGTGCTTATAACGGTTGTCATGGTGCTAAGCGTAATTATTTTAAAAATTCAAATATTTTTCAATACAATAATTTTTGATATTTCAAGTACATAATTTAGAAACTATGACATTCTATCGCAACATCTGAAGAATGCATGACTTCAATATTCTCTTGTGTTATGAATGTTCCTATCAATAGGCATGCCTCCGGACTGTACAGTGAATAATGTTCAAAAGGAAAAAACAACAACGTCATCGCATTAAAATGAGAAGAACTTTATTCTAAACTACTGTACCTTGATTAATACCAGAATGCACAACATTGTAAATGCAACTTTAACTGTTATCATTGTTTAAGGCAGAAAATATGAGGGTGTCAGTATAATTTTTGAGTGAACCGTAGTATATTCCCCCTTCCCCTGGTAGTATCGCCCCTGTACTTTTGTCGTTAACAAATGAACTCTTTGATATGTTTTTACATGATCTATCAAACATTACCCACACAGAAATAGGTTAATACTGTATTTTCTCAGATAAATGGATTAGTTGAACCCATCCTGTATTTCATCTTTATTATATTTATTGAGATTATTTGCTATACTAGTAATTCCGAGATATATCGGATCACATTACCAAGTATTTCTTATTTTAAGAATTCTAGACAAAAATATTTTAAGTATGGGCCGGATTAAACAAGAAAGGCCCTTACTGCCTTAGGTGGACAGGTTTAGAAAGTCATCAGAAAAAAAGAAGTAATTTTGTTTCTTGCAACACATGGGCCGCAGAACAGTATGTCAAGTAGGGCGCCGGGGAGGGGCACGTGCATTTGAAACGACTGATCTGAAAGACGGAAATGCAAAGTCAAGGAATTGGTAAATAATTACTCCCTTCTGTTCCCATCCAACTTAACCACCCCCTCCTCCCCCATTTCTCAACAAAATAGAAAGAAGAAGAAGGAAAAGAAAAAGAAGCAGAAGAAGAAGAAGATGAGGAGGAAGCAGAAGAAGAAGATAGTTTCGACGTGATATTGCGACAAATGTTTTTTTTGTTATGATAACATGGAAAAACAAATACATGTAATCACGTATATGTCAGTTTAGAGTTTAAAACGACAATGCATTGCATGTGGCGTGTGACCAGGGGGTCAAAGGGGCCAAGGCTTCTTCATTTTCGGGAAATTATCTTCATTTTCGATAAGATTTCTTCATTTTTTGGGAAATTTTCTTCATTTTCGTGAAAAAAGCAGCTTCATTTTTCGTTAAATTACCGTCATTTTGAGAATTTTTTTACAATTTTCAGGAAATTTCCCTCATTTTCGGGAAATTTCCTTTTTATACTACACATGAAATATCCTTCATTTTGGGGATTTTTTTCAATATTCGAGAAGTATTTTTCAATTTTGGGGAAAATTCCTTCTTTTTCGTGAAATTTGTTTAAATCAAGGAACTACTACAAATGAAATTGTCCTTCTTTTTTTTCTATTTTCGGGAAATTTCCCTACTACTACTGAAGTTTTCTTTATTTTCGGGAATTTTTTCTTCTAAAATTTTCGGTAAATTTTCTTCATTTCCGGGAAATTTTCTATAATTTTCGGAAAATGTTGCCAAATTTTACGAAAATTTTCAATGCTTTTACAAAGTCCCCTACCTCCCTTTTCAAATAGTTTTTGAACCGTGGTAAGAGACACGTACATTTTTGTACGTTTGTTGTGACAAAAATTAAATTTGCAAGTCATCCTTATAATTTGCGAAAAAGTGGGGAACGTTGCCCCTCCCCTGCTCCGCAGCCCATGCAACAGCTTGGAAATCAGTAGTCATACACACACATATATATATATATATATATATATATATATATATATATATATATATATATATATATATATATATATATATATATATATATATATATATATATATATATATATATGTATATATATATATATATATATATATATATATATATATATATATATATATATATATATATATATATATATATATATATATAAATATATATATATATATATATATATATATATATATATATATATATATATATATATATATATATATATACATATATATATATATATATATATATATGTATATATATATATGTGTATATATATATTTATATATATATATATATATATATATATATATATATATATATATATATATATATATATATATATATATATATATATATATATATATATATATATATATATATATATATATATATATATATAGATAGATAGATAGATAGATAGATAGATAGATATATATGGATATGGCGATTACAGTGCAATTAAATTTAGTCAATTAGGCATTTTACAAAAGTGGCAGAATCATAACCCACCTTATGTTCAAAATAAGTATGCAAATACAGTAAAACACATAAATGAAATGCTTGATTGGCAGTGAAGGAGCGATATTGCGCTACTTATTAACAATAAGTACAGTAGTGCACCAATCAAATACTTCTAGGATATTGATCAAACTGCTTAAATGAAATCATTTTTCTACGTTAACTTAGTCCATTTTAAATGCTCAACAGATCTTTGATGCAAAATATTATCGTACCCAGGTTATATTGATGCTAATTATGCTTATTAATGGGAACATAAATGTTCCGAAAAATGGGAGCATTTTGCTACATGAAAGCCGCCATTTTGTGATATTTCCCATGATCCTTTGCTATCCTAACGTTAAAACCAAATGCAACGTTACATATTTCAAATTTGAAATACGTCTGGGAGAAATATCTTTGCAAAGGAAACTTTAAACTCATGAAAATACCTTCATTACTGTCATGGCTACAACTTTTCACTCCTATTTGGTATGTTCACCACGTCGTTTTCAAAATATTAGAAAAGTAGGAAATAGAGCTAGGCTTTTAGGCGCGAAACGGCCATTTTAAAAACAAATAATTTTCAACACAATGAAATTTAATATTTCAAGTACATGAATTATAAACTATGACATTTTATATGGCTGCATGACTTCAATATTTTTCTGTGTTATAATTGTTCCTATTAATACTGAGGCATGCTTCTGGACTGCTAATCATGCATTATCGTTTCAAATTTAATTTTTTACGGTGAGGGAAGTTATTACAAGAGTCTTGATTTTGTTGTGTTTCAAATTGATCTTTATAAATCATATATTTGAAAGTGTTTGGTGTTTTAATCATATACCTTTAGGTGTTCAATGTTTTATCCTTTATGGGGTTTTGTTTATTAAGCTGAGTTACATTGTTATGATTGTTTATGACTTAAAGTTATATTTAAGTTTTTAAATTGGTTTCATAATCGCGGTTCCAAAATTATCAAATCATAATTCTGGAAGTTTATTGAGTGATTTATGTCGCGAATGTACGTCTAAGAATTAATGACGTCAGCCTTTGAATATTTGTTCTTAGTTTGCATGATATTCACATGTCTGCCACATGTACATCAGATGTTAGGCTTCATCTGCATACATTTACATACTTGTATACTTCTGTCCAATGGGTGAGCTGAGTTAATCATGGCACCTTTGATATCGAATCACCTTTAAGTGTCACCATGAGTTTGATTAACATGGTATGGTACTTTCCTCCAATCAGATGGTTAGATCTAATCAGGTGTTCAGGCTTATCCAATCACGATAGTTGTTTACTTGGAAGGGCGTATGCATTATGGATCCGTATATCTACTTTGAGTCAGTCTCGTCCACGGGTACGGTGCGGTTGTCCTGTTAAGTCCGGTGTTGTGGTTACTCTTGATTTATTTTCATCTGTTTCTTTTCGTTCAAAGAACTGTCATTCACCTGTAAAAATAATTGGAATATAAAGCATGTTGACATGTTGAGGGATTAATAAACTTACGACCTGAATTTAAACATATCTGATGAGTGCACTTTGTTACAGTTAAGCCTAACGTCATTGAAGCCTAACGCTTCTTCGTGACGTCATCGCAACATTTTTTTGTCAGCAAATTGTCTGGCATTTAAAGTGTCATGAATGTAACGGGGGTAGAAAATTCATCGTTTGTACCAAAGAGCTTGTGTAGAAGCTGTTTGTTTGTACATTTCATCGGAGAAAAAAAAATTGCTGTGTCTTATAAACGAAGAAGGGAGTCTCCGGCAAATGTGAGTTGACTGAAAAAATGTATTTAAGATTCGCGAGTAGTGAAAAAAAAGGAATTTCCATTTACGGTTCGAAAGTCGCGGTAGGAGGTGACTTACCTTGTTATATATATATATATATATATATATGTAATAAGTATATAGGTTGCCATAATGCTAAGAAGACCTGTGGTCTGTAAGTGTACTTACTGTCAGTGTATGTAAGGTTACAATGTACACAGTGTATGTTGTTGTCAGGGGAGGTCAAATTCGAAATGTCTTGTAATGATTATTCATGAGGTCTCATTCACAACTTTGTTTACATGTGACGTCATAGTAGTAGGATAAAGCGCCCGTAGCGTAAGTTTTCAATTGAAAATATGTTTTAGGCGTAATAACAAAAACGTAATGGCAATAATAAAATAGTAAACTTGAAGTTGTGTATGTTTGAAAGAGAGAAGCTTCTAGACTGGTGGGGTGAGGATGTGTGTTCAGGCATGTGAGACTTCCGCTTTTACGCGGAATACCACGTTTTTTGTTTTGCGTTTCCGCGTATTTTTATTCCATTCCGCTTTTTTTCACTCTTGGCATCAATTACTATTATACTACCGCGAAATATTGTATTGTCCCGATTTCCTCGTGTTGTGCAATCATGTTTATATTATCAGGAAATTACCTTGATATTAGGCAAGATTTCTCCTTCTATAACTAAAAATAATGCTTAATTATTCACGAAATGAGGAAATAATCATGTCGTTTTGAAGGGAATTGAGGAAATGCTCCTCAAAAAAAGGATAAAGCAAGCAAACAAGTTAGTGTGTATTTTTCGCGAAATATTACCGAACATACATACACATACGTACATAGTATAGTGTAGTACACTGTAACACAGGCAGGTCCGAACTTGGAGGGATTTAAAATCATCGATAGAGGAGGAATATTCGACACCAATTTGGATAGGACCGATAAATCCGTAAAAAATCCCTAGAGATACTTAATTTGACATAATTATGTAGACCTGTGTATCTTTTTGTGTTCTGCAACTTTGATGGGGTCAATTGTAACTTGGGTCTAACGTTAGACTTAATGTTAGGGTTGACATCTTTCGTGTTACTAGTACACTTTGGCATATGAGCAATTCTCAGTTTGCGAATTTCATGATACTGGTGCACTGCACTTTTATGTATGGAAAATAGCACAGTACGCCTCGGCAGTGCAGTGTTCTAGCCAGCATATTTTTCTGCGTGAATGTCGCACAAGACATAAAATGTCGCACAAAATTCCTTAATTCCATAAAAAATGAGAGAAGTGAAGACTTAACTCACAATAAGAATAAAAAGATGTGATAATTGTTAAAAAGCATTTAACTTGTCACTGCCATTTCCCCGACTGTTGGCTTCGGCCCGACTATGTACTTGTGAAAATAGAATATTGGTACATGGATGTCAGTTAATGGTTCCTTACCCTTATTGGCAACATTCATGGAGTGGCCCCGCCATTATGTCACCCCGGACTTGGCCCAACCTATGTCCACTGTGGTGCTATGGTAGAAGGGAATAGAGAACCAACTCTACCCTTAAGGGTGCCATGATATTGCTAATGGGGTTTGTGGCAATTGTGATGCAGTTATTTTTGGGGTGGGGGGGGGGTGATTTATTAAGAAAATCAGCTTCTTTGAAATAAAATTTTCTTTCAGGAGACCTTTTTCCTAGTCAAAGAAAATCAAATTTTCTGTTTCCTTGGACCCCCACCAGGGGCCCTTAAGTGGGCCCCTGGCCCCCACGCCAAAAGTGTTTCGCGCCAGCAATAAACTGCTTTTAATTTTTCAACATTTATTTTTAATAAGCTACTTTCAGCTTTTGTTATCAAGTGTCTCTCACATGCCTGTGTGTTGTAGGTTGTGAATATTTGCAAGTTAAACATTTCTAATTGGCCAATCATTTTAGTTAGCTTATAGTAAGGGATAGTTATTGTAACTGTTGATTGATATTAAGTCAAGGATTATTATCATGCTCGTGGTCTATTGAATTGAATATCCTGTTGGTAAAATTTTCCAGTCTGATTGAACTGAGCTTCGAATTGATTACATTATTATGTGGAACTATTTTAGTTTCTCTGTGTCTTATATTCTTACCTATTGAATTGGCAATTAATCAACTAACTTAGGATCATCATATTTGCATTTTGGTGGGTCTCGTTTTTAGTCCAGTTACCCAAAATGTTTATAGCAACCCCGATATCCCAAAGGTTTACAATCTTTTAGTAACCCCGATATATAACCCGAAGGTTTACATTTTGATGCGAGGCCCTAAAAGCTTTTTTTGACGCGACGCCCTTAAAGCTTTAGCTTGTGCCTAAATCTGCATGGCACAGGTACACCGTTACCGCTCACGTACTGACGTACCTTTCATTGAAATTTGAAAATCGCATGTGTAGTTTTCAAGTTATGATAAATCAAAGTTTGGAAATATTCTAGTATATTGAAAAATATGACGTATGAACAGGAAAACACCTAAAAATGCTTCTGTTTTTCTTTCTGCCCCTAATTTCAGATCTTGAATTATGCTCAAAATGCTTTCTCTAGCTTGAAGTTCAGTTGGTTGGGGTTTGGTAAAGACCAAATCCTCTTCATTAGAATTATCTTAAAAACACAATGTATTTACATAAGAAAATAGAGGCAATCTCCCATTCATACATCACAAGAGTAATACACTGTATACACAGATTTGCATATTTGCACATAATTTTTCAAAATGTTGTCAATTAATGAAAATGGCAAATTTTAACCGATTTGGATGCAATTTGTGCTTTCTTCATGTTCATAGCTAATGTTGTCTTTACCTATCTGTATACCTTTAAAGGTATAAATTTGCTTCATTAATCCAAGAAGATATTTCTGGTATTTCTATCAAACAGAAAATTGTTTCTTTTACTTCGAGTATAATCTAAGATACATGAGTATATAGATGGGCAAAGCACTACATGTTCTTGTAAGAGTCGGTCCACGCTCCCAAACGGGAGATCTCCCAACATGCCTAATCGAAAGATTTCTGTCATTACAACCCACAATGCATCTTTCCCTAATTCAAATCTCTCTAGAAATACATAACGGTAAAATAGGTTTAAGCCAAAGGCAGGAAAAATCCATGCAAAATAATATGATTTTATTGGTGCAACACAACAATGAAATAATTGTATGTATTTTTACCAAACAAATTTGACTTTTACAGTGGAATTTTAACATAATTTAAAAAAATTCATCTCACTATTTTCTGAAGAGCAGATTTTAACATTTAGTCACCAGCAAAAGCATTATACAGAAAAAATCATTTCAATATAATTTCCAAAGTTTAAAGCTTTAGAATTACAGAATTTAAAAAGCAAAACAAATTTATTAGTAACAGTTTAACATATAGTCACTGCGCATGTCTCGATCTCCTAATCGGGAGATCTCCCGATCGGAAGCGTGATCCGGACTGTGTAAAGTGCATGTTAAATGATAATAACATAAGCATATATTTATCACGTTGATATAGCGCTTATTGCTAAGGCCTCAAAGCGCTTGATCAAGTTTACAATAATGCGTAAAGTCAAATTAAATTAATGATTAGATGAGTTTATAAAAGAAGATGGTTTGAAAGAATTAACAGATGGTGCGTTGCAAATTGAAGAAGGTAGCTTGTTCCAGAGGGAAGGTGCAGCAGAGATAAGGCTGTTTCACCATAAAATGTCATGAAAGTTTCGCGCCCTTGCATCTGCGATGCTCTGATTTTCCACATGTTGGAAAATTGAACATCTTGAAGGCCACCAAAACTCACGCATCACTGCCCCACATCTCATACATACAGTGTACAATTATACATACACTGTACGTACGTACGGAGCGTGGCACAGCGTGTATCCTTCTCAAGAAATATTGACTTAGGGCGCTACAAGTAGCAATATCGTAGATGTCGGGTACAATATTGGCATGTTGTGTTGGGGTGATGACTGGCAGCCAGAAGACATTTTTTTAGAGGAGCGAAGCTGACGTTCAGGATGGTGTGGGGGAATTAAATGTACATGTATCCAGGAGCAAAAGAGTGTTAAGATAGCTTGTACATTCAGACATTGATCGCTGTTTTACTAGAAGCCAACGAACAGATAAAGTGATTGAAGCACTGGTGGTGTGTGATTATATCGCGATGAACGGGTTATGAGCCGGGCAGCAGAGTTCTGAACAGTCTATAGTTTTTTTAAGTATACTAATATCTCATCTCAATAATTAAACAAAAATGCTTAGAAAGGAGACAATTAATTTTGCAAAGAACTACATAAACATCAGAACAATGTCTTGATCTGCTTTTATGACATCACACTGAATATAGGGTCGCACTGCATGGTATGTTTGTGAAATGCAATAACTTCAAGACAAATTATAAGATATCATCATGATTTTTAAAGAACTTTTTTTATTTAATAGTCCTCTATAATATATATGAAAAAGAAAATTCACGGAAATATTCCTTCAAATTGTAGTTGTGTTTTTACAAAGTGGAATGAGGTTGATAATTTCCGAAAATGCATATATTCTTGGGCCTGAATATAATATTATTCATTCCCAACTTCTCTCATCTCTTAATTTGCATTTTCTAGGGTCTAAATATTATTCATTCCCAATTTCGTTATATTTCAATTAAACAGACCGCGTGTGCTAAATATTGTAACAGATTACAATTAAAACAAAAGCAAATACTTACCTTTAAGTGAGTAAACTGATACTTTCAAACAAGCATGAAATCGATATCAGGTGTATATTTTTTTATTTACAAGCGAAGTAACATATTGCTCAAATAAATCATAAAGATACAACATATCAAATTAAACACTGAAATGAAAGAACAAAAACACTGAAATGAAAGAGCAAATATCTTTGTTGTACTTCGACGAAATACCAATGTGTGTGTGTCCCATCAGATGAATATTAATATTACATGATATTAAATATGATTGTTGTGTGGTTTAATATATCGATCTTTCGTCTTTTTTCACAAACTGCGAAATTACATCAACGATCTTAATTTCCAGGTATAACTTAAAATAAAGGTGCATACGTATTGATCAGGTCAATCGACTTGAGCTTAATGATTTACACACAAACAGAAGAAATCGATATTTGTTTTCATTTTACATTATTGCTTTATTAATTTGTTAGTAGCACTGGTTTTTTTTTATTCGCCATTACGCTATATGTGTTATAACCAAGTCATCATTAGGACTTATACTAACACAGACTTAGAAGCTCCTTGGTCATTCATTATATTGCCTGAATACATTTATTGTCTAATTTCCATTCTTATCACAATCATTGATAAGTTGTATCACAGTCTTGGAAGGAGGAAGAGATGGAGAGGAGGGGGAGGGGGTTGGAACAAGATCAATTAAAGGGTACTAGACCAGTATACCGAAAAGTAAGGGCATAGTTTTCCAGAGACTCATAACAAACTGACAAATAATCAGCAAAGATTTTGTCATTGACCCTCGTGGAGAGACTGCACAAAACGTTTCTAACACATATATTTATAATAACTACTTATCTGAAATTGATAAACAATTACATTTATCATTTTGGGAGGCAAAACAGGTCAATGAAAACTTAAAAAACTTACCAGAAAGACGCCGGTTTACGCGTTTTTATTTAACTTATTAATGTTATTGTGTTTTATGTGTATAGGCAAAACGAAGGCGCGAAAATTTCTTTTAACCTCTCTTGCCTATCTTTAAAAGTATATCCGATGTCGGGGTTTAGTTTTAAATGATTGTTATACTTTCCTAGCAATAAATTTACAAGTTTTAAAAATTTCATCGTTTTCCGCGTTTTCTACTGGCCGTCACTGCTGGGCTTGTCCGGTAGGCGAAAGTGATATATTGCCCAACATACACGTTATGAAGAAGACCTTAAATTACCTAATCTGCTAGATATGGATAATTCACTTCAAAACTGTCAAAACCTGCATGTATGTTTGACAATATATCATTTTCCGGCTAGTCCATCACATACAGTCCGGTCCACGCTCCCGATCGGGAGATCTCCCGATTGGGAGATCTTCCGATCGGGAGATTTTACGTCATTATAACCCACAATGCATCTTTCCAAATTCAAATCTCTCCAAAGAACTACATAACGGTTAATTAGGTTTAAACCAAAGGTAGGAAATGTGCATCCGAAATATTCCAATTTTATTGGTGTAACGGACTGACGGAGCGATGAAATGATTTTTTTTCCATTTTCACCAGCGTAAATTTGATTTTCAACCAATTGGAATTTTAACGTAATCTTTAGAAATTAATTTCAATATTTTTTGAAGAGCATATTTTAACATTTTAATCACCAGCAAAAGCTCAAATAATTCCAATATCATTTCCAAATATACAACTTCAGAATTACAGAATTGGACAAACAAAAAATAAATTAACAGCTGAACTTATTAGCAACAATCTGAATTATGGTCACTGCGCATGTTCTTGGTCTCCCAATCGGGAGCGTGGACTTGACTGACATAACTGACCTTGTAAAATTCTGTAATAAAATTAAAACAAAAATGGACTTACGTGAGGGAGGCCTACCCATTTATATTTCACAATGTTTCATAGGAAAGTAGATAAATTATTTAACTTGCAACACTTTCATCAACGTGTCGATAGTAGTATGGGGTGCGAGTTCATGCCAAAACCCTGTAGACTATCCGCCCCCAAGCAGATCGCCCTTGGGGGCGGATAGAGTCTACAGGTTTTGGCATGAACTCACAACCATACTACTGTCGATGGAAGCGCTTTCAGAGTTTTTAAAGGTATAAGAACATGTACAAAGCTTTCTGTACCACCACGTACCGAAAAGAGCATTAAATTCCGAGTTTAGATTAAATTCTAAATAGTCTTTGAATTTTAGCAATAGAATGTGCAATTTTTAAGTGATGGGTATAAATCTAAGTTTGAAAAGTTTTTAATAAAATTTAAAAAAAATGTGATGTATGATTTGGTTTTTCATTATATTTCTTCCCTTAATTTTAGACCTTGAACAGTCTGATAGCATGCCGATTAGTGGGAACATAAAAGTTCCTATTAATGGGAGCATTTTGTAACATGGAAGCCGCCATTTTTTGATATTTCCCATGATCCTTTGCTATCCTAACGTTAAAGTCTTATGCAATGTTACATTTTTCAAATTTGAAATACGTCTGGGAAAAGTATCTTTGAAAAGGGAAATTTAAAACTTATGAAAATACCTTCATTACTGTCATGGCTACAACTTTTCACTACCATTTGATATCACCACGCCGTTTTCGAAATATTAGATAAAGTAGACAATATAGCTAAGCGTTTGGGCGCGAAACGGCCATTTTGAAAATTCAAATGTTTTTCAACACAATGATTTTTAATGTTTAAAGAACACAAATTAGAAACTATGACATTTTATCGTAACATCTGAACAATATGGCTGCATGACTTTGTTATAAAATTAATAGGCACGCTGCCGGACTGATAAATGGCTTTCAATATTCTCGTGTGTTATAATTGTTCCTATTAATAGGCATGCTTGCGGACTGTTCAAAATGCCTTCTCTAACTTGTGGTTTGTTGTGGTATGGTAAATATCAAATCCTCTTCATTATAATTATCTTCCCCTTTTCAAAAAGAAATGGCAGAAAACAAAGGAGACATAAGAGAATATAAACAATATGTCCCATTCATACATCACAAGAGTAACACAAAACTTTGCAGATTTGCATACAAATCTTCAAAAAGCTGTAAAATGGCCAATTTTTGACCGATTTTGATAAAATATTTTGCTTTCTTCATGTGGCTGTTGCCTGTCGGTAAATTCTTGTTCGCCGCGGTTTGTCGGGAAGGAATCAACAGTGTCATTTTACAGTAAAACTTCGTTTAATCAGAACTGGTTGTGTTTAACTGTATGTAAAAGTAAACAATCATTCAACAAAATGAAACTGCGAAACGGTTATCTGGGGTAACCGTTTTAAGCTTTGGATGATTTTAATGCTTTTATTCTGTGAGCGCGATGTATGTGATCATATTGACGTAGGGTGTTGCGAAGGATGAAAAAGGGGGTGGGGAAGTCCTCTGGGGTCCTCGCATGTCGGGTAGATTGATAGAATTTCCAAAATATATGTCGGCAATATTTTGCAGTGTGTGTCCTCGCCAGCTCACGGCTGAATTGAACTCGGTCGCTCTCATTATTTTTGTTTTTATCAGTTTATATCATATGCATCGTTTGTCGAGATGATCTTATTATGGAGTGAACTAAATTTGACAATCATAGGCGGCAAAACCGAGGCCACTGCAGTGGGCCTATTGAGAGAGGGAAAGCACCTTTTTTCTGAGGGAATGAGTGCCCTTTTTCAGAAGGAACATGCCCTTTCAAACAATCATAAACTTTTTATTTAAAGACTTTATATCTGATCTTTTCATTAAAGAAATTAACACAAATATCGCCCTAAAAAGAGTACAACTGTGAAATTTCGCGTGCATAGCTTATACACTATTTTAAATTTTCCCTATTAGACTTTTCCCGAATAAGTGTGTTTCAGCTGACGTCATGGGGTCACATGATTTTCTTACTTCGTCATTTTGTAGGCAAGAAGTCTATCGTCTGCTGTACACTTAATTAGATTTACCTGTCTACATACGTTAGCATGTAGTTATATAAGATTATTTCTGTATGATAGTTATGCCGGAATCTTGCTGTGACGTTGGTTGCACTAGTAGACGTGTGCCAGGGAATAAAAAGACGTTTTTATCAATTTCCATCTGATCCTGATCGGCGTTCGAAGTGGGTTTCTGCTGTGCGACGCTACGGCTTTGAACCTACGGTTCACACTAGGATTTGCAGCAAGCACTTTATATCAGGTATGTAGTATGACGGTTATCATTATAAGTTGTCTGAGTATGACAGCAAGCAGATGGCATTCACGTAAAAGTTATCCTTCGTATTCTCGGTGAATAAAATATATAAAACTTCAGGAAAATGGGAAGCGAACAAAAAACTGCAATAATTAAAATTCGCTGAACTGGTAAGTAGGTTAGCTAGCATGCAGTATGCCTGTTGTACGTGTGATGTGACTGAGCGGTGCGGTGCAGACGAGTGAAACGCAACGACGCTCTCCGTTCTTTTCTGCAAAATGGCTTCCAGTGGAATTAGAGTCACGTGATGAAATCCCTCCATTGTCCCTGATTTTGTACTTTTTATACTTAAAAAGCCGTCGCCTCTGCCTACCTTCTGACCTTTGTTTTCGCAGCTTATAATTTGTAAAGCTCTTTAAATAGGACATTTCATGACTTTGTAGAGTGTGCGAACCACCCCAAGTTTTATTAGTGGGGCATCTTTGAAATGGGCCATGTAGGGCCAAAACTTAATATCATGACATAAATGATGTGCCCGTTACCATATTCTTTGTATAGTTTGATGAGTGCCGCTTTACAGAAATAAATAAAAAAGTTATTATAAATATAAAAATATATTTTAGTCCCCTTAATATAATTGATTTTTTTATTGAGATATTGAAGAAAGTAACACAAATATCAAGCAAAACACCCCATATTTCACTCAGAGCGCCGGGTTCCAGAAGAAGAAAAACCCCCATACAATGGGGATCCTTGCCACTGACTGCTTCGATCCAAGCCCAAGCCCCACACAAAGCTTGAAATCCCCCCCCCCACCCAAGCTTTGAAGTGAGCCTCTCACATATTAGAATTAAGCCTCCTCACATCTTCGAATTACCCCCCCCCCCCTCCCCTTTCCCCCCTTGGCCCCGAGCTTGGAATTAAGCCCCCGTACCGAGTTTGGAATTAAGCCCTTACACAGCCAGACAGCTTGGAATCAATGATTTGTTTTATACAAATGATTCCTGTTGGAATTAAGCTCCGCGCACAGCTTGGAATTAAACCCCGCACAGCTTGGAATTAGGAGCCCGTACAGTTAGAATTAATCCCCACTATATTTCCTAACTCCACTCATCTGCTCATGCATATTCCTCAAGTGCAATGAATATTTGCATTTTCAACGCTAGATGCCTTCCACCTGTCGAAATATTTCTAGTCAAACTTTTCCATGGACTTACAAATTATTAAGTTAGAGAATAATGTCTCTATTATGCAATTCTTTTATTCATTCAAATCTGATTCATTCATGGGTTGATTATCATTAGCAGATAATCTATTGCTGTGTAATCATCTATTGTCTTAAGCAATTAAGAGTTCAGTATTCTAGTGGCCATAGCGTCAGCTTGACAAACTAGCGTCCCTGCACCTGGTTTGTCTTCAAAATTGATAACATCTCCAAACAAAAAATTGTTTTTACAAAGTTTTTTGATTTTCCCTTAAAATCTGGCCTTACATTTTCATTATTAAATAAGTAAATGATTAAATAAGAATGATTCAATTTTTTCTTCATAGACGTACCCCCACCCCTGCACCCACACACGCACTTTAGGGTGATATTTTAGAAGTTCAGAATATTCTTTGATCCAATGGGTTTCATTAGCCCCTCCCCCTCTCCCACCTTTATTATGGGTTATGCTCTCCCCGATCTAGTTATGTCCCCAGCCCAATTCATCAATTTATGGATGGAAGCTTGAGAATGTGCATATGCAGAGATGTCACAACTTTCTGTTTTTTTGTTATATGTACAGTATATCGTCGTCATTATTATTATTATCATTATTTGTAGTATTATAAGTATTATTGTTTGTTTTTTATTGTTGTGAAGAAACAAATACATGAAATGAAATGTCAAGAGTTTACAGGTTTATTAAGCCATTTGGACGAGAATGAAATGTCCTCTCCCATCCAGTAAAAATTAGGACTTTTGAATTCATGATGGGTATCAAATACAAAAATCATCTTTTCTTCCACGGTCGCCTAGTATAAAATTACTACAATTATTTGACTATAATATTCAACATTTCTCTGTTTGAAGAGGAGAGGCCATGGAACATGCTGACTTGAAATTCAAATGGGGTCTAATTGAGGGCTCTGACTGATTAACAAAATGAAATTAAGCAGATCTCAATATCCCCATACAGTCATATGGTTAATGATAATGTAAGGAGTGACATTTAATATGAATGCATAAAATAACGTTAGCATCCCACCTGCACTACGACAGCTTCTAAAAAATAAGGCATCAAAACCAACCTTTTGGTTTCTAGTTGTGATATAAAGTTATGACTGATCGATCAAAGTATGATCGATTTCTAATTTATGCTAAATTTGTGACATATGACCTAACAACTGGGCGGGAAATTCAATTTTTTTAAATAAATTTGTCAATTTCTCTCATTTACTTATTTATATTTATAGCAGTTCTTTTTATCATGTATGGGTAGCCTGTTCAGTCTGAGGACTGATCTTACACAGGGTCTTAAATCTCAATTACTCAATGATGGGAAAAGGGTATTCTAAATGTACGATTGAAGCTGTACGACTTCAATTCAATTATTCATTTAGTGAAACTAGGCCTCTGGCCCGTGTCACAAATACAACAAAAAACACATCTTAACAATACAAAGGATTGAGAGTTTACAATTGTACATATGAAATAATAATACCAACATAAATTTTACATTCGATCAAGGTCTTCACGCAAGTTACAGGCTTGGATAATAAAGAATTTTACATAACTTTTCTTTGATCGATCAAAGTTTGATCGATTTCTAATTTTTGCTAAATTTGTGAAGTTATAACGACTGGGCGGGCAGTTCATTTTTTTTAAATTATTTTATTTTCTCTCATGTATTTAAATTTTTATATTTATTGCAGTTCTATTATCATGCATGGGTAGCCTCTTCAGTCCGAGGACTGATCTTACACAGGGCCCTAAATCTCAATTATGGAAAATGGGTATGGTAAATTTTATGTACGATTGAAGCTGTACGACCTCAAAAAATTCAATTCAATTCAATTCAATTCAATTATTTATCTAGTGAAACTAGGCCTCTGGCCCGTGTCACAAATACAACAAAATATACATCTTAACAATATAAAGGAATGATATGAAATAATAATACCAACATAAATATTACATACGATCAAGGTCTTCACGCAAGTTACAAGCTTGGATAATAAAGACTGAAAGACTTTTACATAACATGAGTCAAAGAATGATCAATTATGATAGTCATTTAAAACTAGAATATCAATGATGTAGTAGCTTAACATTTATTTTAGGGTGTTTACAAGCCTGTTTTTGTTGGAGGGTGGTTAATTAGAGAGTAGGCTAGGGTTGTTAGAAAAGAAATACTTGTTTGACGTTTTTTGTTTGTTTTTGGAAATGCACGCAGGAGCTTTAATATCGTTGTGTTGCTAGAACATCAGTGGTGTAGTAGCTCAACATGTTGTGGAGGTGGGTATAAGACTGTTTTTGTTGGTGAGGTGTTACATTGAGTACGCTTGGGTTGTTAGGAAAGGAATACATGTTTGATTAGCAGTAGCGCAACCTGACAAGTCCTGGGAAAAACCTATTGGAGTTAAGCCGTGAACAATGACACTGCAATATCCATGGCCGGGATTCGGAAGCAACTCGGGGCAAAGGGGATAGAGCAGAAAATCAAGTTCAAGGTCGCTTTTTAACAGTAAATGAAGGGCACTTTTCATTTTAGAAAAGGGGCACTCTTGTCAGTTTTCGAAATTGTGGAGGCAGCGTGCTCGCTGCTCGTGATTCTTAAACATATGGAATGAGCATAGGCGGAATTATGGGGAACAAGAGGTACTTCCTCACTCTCACTTTTTGTCCAAAGTGGGTACTTCTGTATGGTGATGTGATGTATTCTAGCGTTATTTTGTGACCACCCCCACCACCACCACCCTACACACAGACACTTTTGACTTTCCCCCCACTTTCTGTAGGTTAATTTCGCCTATGAGTTTGAGATTGGGGAGCCAGGACCAATGTTGACAATTAATCATCGTATAGGTAAACAGGTAAAAGGCTTTTTCTGAAAATTGCTGCTTAGAAAATAATTGGGGGAATCCCCCTCGTACCGCGGCCCTCTCTACGAGCCTTTAGAACTCCATTTGTCCCATGCACTGCGTATTGGAGCTTTGATATCATTTTAATATGTGAAAACTATTTTCAAGTAAGCCTTAAGCAATATGATTCAACTGTTATTAACAATGTTTGCTTTTGTGTGAAATTGTAATCAAACACAGACATACACTAACAGCAAATTAATGTTATTTAAAATCAAGAGATTTTACATCCTTGCATCAAGACATTATTTAACTATGGCATAATTTCCCCATGATGTCGCTAATATATTAGCCATTCTGAGAAAACAAATAATTATCGCAATTAATAAATCACAATTAATCAATAATAGCATCCCACAAATACACTTCCAAGTAGCGATCGTTATAACAAAATACAACTTAAAAAGTTTTACAAATTTCTTTTGAAGTCTTCTTTCATATAAGATGGACTTAATCGACCCTTAAACCAATCCTTCAAGATCACCCATTGTGACCTAGTGGTTTTATGCATCGGTTATTACAGTATTTCATCATCTGCACGCGAACAATAAACTTCTTGTGAACTTGTCCTAAGTTATGTGTGATGTAAAAGGACTCATGTGGATTTTGAAAGGATACCTGTTCAGGCTATTGAGTATAGCATATACAGGAAATTTTAGCCATTTTGAGCTTTTAATTTTAAACCCAAGTTATAGTCCAAACGAGCTATCAACTACGAATGTTGTACTCCAATTCAACTATGCTGTGGGACAGATTTCAAACGGGATTTAAAAGAGGCAGTGTCGTCTCAAAACAAATATCTACCTACTGTGGTGTAGCGGTTATCATACCTGTCTACAGACCACGAGGCCCCAGGTTCAATCCTGGGGTGGGCAGACACAACTGGTTATCAAAGGCCGTGGACGTTGACTTGGTTGTCGATGTTATGTCTGTCCGTACGTCGTACCTGTGTTCTCGTCTGGGTCGTATTAAGCGTTTTGTGATAGCATTTGTACTATCATAACCGAATACGCAGGCGACGACCCCGTCATTGTAACTGTGTGTTCAACTCTCTTTCTCTCATAACAAATCGCAATGACGTCACTATTACATGTTATGTACTTTCTCGCGTCATCAACGTTTTACAATTGTTCACCCACTGATAGAGAAGCACATAGGTGTGTGTATACAGTATGCAGTGTGTGTACGAAGACTAGGTATACATACACGTTGTAGTACGGTATGTATGTGTGGTGACATGACACGGCTTGGTTGAATGGAGCTGAATAAATTCGTCGTTAGTTTAATAATGGGGCAATTAATTAAAATTATCCCAGCTATCCCAGCTCTTTGTTTTAATTCAAATGATTGAAAAAGACGAAAAAAGAAGGCCTTGACGAGATTCGAACTCGTTACGTTTGGCACACAAAAGCAAGCCTTCGGGAGTGTTATAATGTTATATAAAATCAAGAGATTTTACATCCTTGCAACAAGACATTATTTAACTATGGCATATTTTCCTCATTATATCGCTAATATATTAACCATTCTGAGAAAACAAATAATTATCGCAATTAATAAATCACAATTAATCAATAATAGCATCCCACAAATACACTTCCAAGTAGCGATCGTTATAACAAAATACAACTTAAAAAGTTTTACAAATTTCTTTTGAAGTCCTCTTTCATATAAGATGGACTTAATCGACCCTTAAACCAATCCTTCAAGATCACCCATTGTGACCTAGTGGTTTTATGCATCGGTTATTACAGTATTTCATCATCTGCACGCGAACAATAAACTTCTTGTGAACTTGTCCTAAGTTATGTGTGATGTAAAAGGACTCATGTGGATTTTGAAAGGATACCTGTTCAGGCTATTGAGTATAGCATATACAGGAAATTTTAGCCATTTTGAGCTTTTAATTTTAAACCCAAGTTATAGTCCAAACGAGCTATCAACTACGAATGTTGTACTCCAATTCAGCTATGCTGTGGGACAGATTTCAAACGGGATTTAAAAGAGGCAGTGTCGTCTCAAAACAAATATCTACCTACTGTGGTGTAGCGGTTATCATACCTGTCTACAGACCACGAGGCCCCAGGTTCAATCCTGGGGTGGGCAGACACACAACTGGTTATCAAAGGCCGTGGACGTTGACTTGGTTGTCGATGTTATGTCTGTCCGTACGTCGTACCTGTGTTCTCGTCTGGGTCGTATTAAGCGTTTTGTGATAGCATTTGTACTATCATAACCGAATACGCAGGCGACGACCCCGTCATTGTAACTGTGTGTTCAACTCTCTTTCTCTCATAACAAATCGCAATGACGTCACTATTACATGTTATGTACTTTCTCGCGTCATCAACGTTTTACAATTGTTCACCCACTGATAGAGAAGCACATAGGTGTGTGTATACAGTATGCAGTGTGTGTACGAAGACTAGGTATACATACACGTTGTAGTACGGTATGTATGTGTGGTGACATGACACGGCTTGGTTGAATGGAGCTGAATAAATTCGTCGTTAGTTTAATAATGGGGCAATTAATTAAAATTATCCCAGCTATCCCAGCTCTTTGTTTTAATTCAAATGATTGAAAAAGACGAAAAAAAGAAGGCCTTGACGAGATTCGAACTCGTTACGTTTGGCACACAAAAGCAAGCCTTCGGGAGTGTTATAATGTTATATAAAATCAAGAGATTTTACATCCTTGCAACAAGACATTATTTAACTATGGCATATTTTCCTCATTATATCGCTAATATATTAACCATTCTGAGAAAATAATCAATTATCGCAATTAATAAATCACAATTAATCAATAATAGCATCCCACAAATACACTTCCAAGTAGCGATCGTTATAACAAAATACAACTTAAAAAGTTTTACAAATTTCTTTTGAAGTCCTCTTTCATATAAGATGGACTTAATCGACCCTTAAACCAATCCTTCAAGATCACCCATTGTGATCTAGTGGTTTTATGCATCACTTATTACAGTATTTCATCATCTGCACGCAAACAATAAACTTCTTGTGAACTTGTCCTAAGTTATGTGTGATGTAAAAGGACTCATGTGGATTTTGAAAGGATACCTGTCCAGGCTATTGAGTATAGCATATACAGGAAATTTTAGCCATTCTTAAGCTTTTAATTTGTAAACCAAGTTATAGTCCAAACGAGCTATCAAGTACAAATGTTATATTCCAATTTAGCTATGCTGTGGGACAGATCCCAAACGGGATATAAAAGAGGCAGTGTCGTCTCATAACAAATCGCAATGACGTCAGTATTACATGTTATGTACTTTCTCGCGTCATCAACGTTTTACATTTGTTCACTCACTGATAGAGAAGCACATAAGCCTAGTATACAATGTGTGTACGAAGACTAGGTATACATACACGTTGTAGTGCGGTATGTATGTGTGGTAACATGACACGACTTGGTTGAACGAAACTGAATAAATTCGTCGTGACTTTAATAATAGGGCGATTAACTGAAATTATCCCAGCTCCATGTTTTAATTTAAATGATTGAAAAAGACGAAAAAAAGAAGGCCTTGACGAGATTCGAACTCGTTACGTTTGGCACACAAAAGCAAGCCTTCGGGAGTGTTATAATGTTATATTAAATCAAGAGATTTTACATCCTTGCAACAAGACATTATTTAACTATGGCATATTTTCCTCATGATATCGCTAATATATTAGCCATTCTGAGAAAATAATTAATTATCGCAATTAATGAATCACAATTAATCAATAATAGCATCCCACAAATACACTTGAGAGAGAGTTGAACACACAATTACAATTACGGGGTCGTCGCCTGCGTAATCGGTTATGATAGTACAAATGCTATCACGAAACGCTTAATACGACCCAGACGAGAACACATGTACGACGTACGGACAGACATAACATCGACAACCAAGTCAATGTCCACGGCCTTTGATAACCACACTTACCCACCCCAGGATTGAACCCGGGGCCTCGTGGTCTGTAGACAGGTATGATAACCGTTACACCACAGTAGGTAGATACAAATACACTTCCAAGTAGCGATTGTTATAACAAAATACAACTTAAAAAGTTTTACGAATTTCTTTTGAAGTCCTCTTTCATATAAGATGGACTTAATCGACCCTTAAACCAATCCTTCAAGATCACCCATTGTGACCTAGTGGTTTTATGCATCGGTTATTACAGTATTTCATCATCTGCACGCGAACAATAAACTTCTTGTGAACTTGTCCTAAGTCATGTGTGATGTGAAAGGACTCATGTGGATTTTGAAAGGATACCTGTTCAGGCTATTGAGTATAGCATATTCAGGAAATTTTAGCCATTCTGGAGCTTTTAATTTTAAACCCAAGTTATAGTCCAAACGAGCTATCTACAAATGTTATACTCCAATTTAGCTGTGCTGTGGGACAGATCCCAGTATAATTTGGTGATGAATTTGCCCTTACAGAATTTTTAATTTTCGGGAAATCTTTTAGGCAATTGTATTCGTTTTTCGTGAAATTTTTCTTCATTTTCGGGAAATTGTATTCGATTTTTGGGACATTTTCTTCAAATTTCGAGAAATTTCCTTCATTTTTGAGAATTTTCCAATATTGTAACCAAAATTTATAATATTGTAACCAAAATTTGCAATATATTTTACCAAAATTTGCAATAGTTTTACTTCATTTTTACAATTGTAAGTTAACGGGAAAGTAAAATTCTTTCAGGGGCAGTTTCCCCCATTTCCTTGCTGTTCCTATATATACTCCTCCGGGTACAGCCCTTTTCGTATAATTACGGTTTGCCCCTCTGACACCGAATACGCCACTGATAGTACAGATGGGCAACGCATGCTCGTAAAAAGTATGCTTTCATGTCTTACCGCATTCCTATAATTGAACAAACAATTTTGTTACAACATCTGTAACCAAAAACAAATGCTAGAGAAAGAAAATAAAAATGTACATCAAACGCTACCGAAACATCAATTTTAAGATTGCTTTTCCAAAAATCAACGTAGATCTATGTAAATATTTGTTATTAATGAACAGAAGTTCCACTTATCTCTTCACATTGCTTAGTTGAATGTTAGGCACAATGTTTACAGTCAACTATTTATGGGAAAACACATAAACCCTAATTTATGTCGCCTCATGCAGACTGACAGACAAAGTGATAAAAACCAGCAAGTATGGAACATCTCTTGGAAGTTGTTTAACAGTTTAATGGCGTATATGTAATCAGATGTCACTTGGAGTACTTACATTGTCATCACCCGTGCATTCAATTTCGATAATGCGCAACTTTGCTTATTTGGCCTATTCAATTTTGTTTTTGTTTTTACAACAGGTGAATTTTTTAACAAAGTGAAAAAAATATGTAATTTGTTCTCGTATTTCAATCTTTTTTATTAATGCATTTTAAGAAATCTAACATGGAAATTTTATAAAAAGAATTAATGTTTTGGCATCGTCTTTATATGTGTACTTAATGCAAGGACAAAGAACTTTGACACGAATGGAATAGCCTGACTTCATGGGGGTCATTCGCAAGAAAAGTTTAAAATAGTTTATCGCTTTATTACAAAATTACCTGTTTTGAAAATGGAATAAACCAAATAATGATGTTTTTACAATATTCTTTTAAAGAACAGCTGAAAAAGTTTCAAATTTCTGGACGATATATTTCATCATTCTAAAATGATCTTATCTGATCTTATCTTATTTTATCTTATCTTATCTTATATTTTAAGTAACCATTCCATTCAATGCCGATTTATCATTTAATACAAACGACTGACTCGGTTTGCGAATCGGTTGCCAATCACTTCATTGGCTCACCCCATCCAAAAGTGTGGTACTGGTGGGTCAACCTGCATATTTTTCACGAGGGCCTGACGAGCAAAATGATAAGTAAATAAGCTTCATTAGCAATTTCCATGATTGGGAGGGAAGATTTTACTTTTAAAAAATACTTTTATTCAATTTCTTGTCGTAATTCTCTTCTTGAAATAAAAAGTGGAGGATCAGTCAGACTGTTTCCCCCTCCCTCACCAAACAGAGTGGCGCCACCGCTTCTGCCACGAGAGATTCACTGTATTCCGATGCTATTTTCAAGTTTGCCAACATTTTGTCCACCAATATACCCACAGTATAAAACACCGGATTATGCGCAATGATTACTAAAGTTTATGAACAGCTATGGACAGCTACATTTATTTAGAAATGTTCGAACTTAGACTGCTCGAAGAGTGTTTAAATGTTAAAAATAGCATATTCAGCTTCCAACAGTCTTAGGTTATGATGATCAAAGTTGAAAAATAAATCAAAGCAGATTGTGCAGTTGTGAATTGGCCTTGAATTGGCAACTTTAAAGCTAAGAAAATTTTGAAATTCACGAAAAAGTTATATAATGATTAACAAAATTACATAATCCCTTATGCAAATATTCATCCAGAAAAAAAAAAGTGAGTGTGCTCAAGAAAAAAACAGATGGGCGATCGAAGATAATTATGACGAAAAATGTTGGTCCGAACCTCCGACCTTGGTCTACGATGCTGCCAACACAGAAGCGAAAAGTCAGCCTCTAAAAAGTGCGAGGTCCAACCTTGACAAGTAATGCCAACGTCCAAAAAATCAGTGGGGGTGCGAGGGACCCGTGCATGGCAGGGATGAGCTGGGGGTTAAGATTCCATCGGATGAGGTGCCCCAAAGGGGCGCCAAGACGGATTGAACGGGGGATGGTCATCTGCATAATTTGCTTCCCTAATCACTGTGGCAACCTAAGCAAATCAATCCAGTGAGCAGATTGGAGGCCATAAGCACTAGAACATGGACAGTAAAATATCATAAAAGTCAACGTTTCTGATTGGTCATACACAAATACCGATAAGCAATCAATAACCGCCGCGGAACTGACTACGAACGAAACTCGTAGTTTATCGACTGTGCTCCACAGCTGCAGGCCGTGCTACAAAGTCAAAAACAAAAATTATACAAGCACAAATGAATGAGGAACGAGCACGGACAAGAAAGAAGAGGGGAGGGGGGGGGGGGGGCAAAGGCCACATGAAATACATACCCGACAAAAGTCAGGGGATACACAAGCAAAAACGTGAACACGAAGGAGTCGTTTCAGAGCCAGACTAGCACACTGTACATTCACACACAATACTTGAATACGTACAGTACGAACTAATATGTTAATTAGAAACGATCCACAAACCGGATGCGACGTGAAAGATATAATCTCCCCCGACGAGACGTACTTCATACGTTGAACTTCCCGAAAACTCGGAGAATTTTTCCCGACAAACGGCATGATTTTCCCCGACAGAAAATCATTTATTAGGGTGCTGAACCTCCCATACCCCCTTGGTGACGTCCACTTTTGTCAGTGCAACTGGACAAGGGGTCCCCGTTGTAAGTTTTACCGTCCCGGATCCCAAAATAAAGGTGCCCGGCACATTATTTAAATTTTGGGTATATATAGCTTGGAAATATATAGGCCTATATATACTGATACAACAAATACCGTACGTAATTGATTGGACAGTTAGAAGTGTCCAAATAAAAATTAGGGGAGGAGGGGGACCGTACTGCTTAACCAATAGTACACATCCAATAGATTCAACGTTGTTTAGAAGTTTTCATCTCAAACTGGTAAAGGGGCACTTTTTGAACTTTGAAGTACGTCAGTTATGACAATGACCCGGGTCAAAGTTTTGCTCTGGGCTTCAAAACAAAACTTGGGGTGACTATAGTTAAAAGAGTTTTACAAATTACAGGCGGCTGGGCGGGGAAAAGAAAAAGAAGGCAGATTTGTGAAGTCCCCGCAATTGTAAAATTGTACGCATGTTCAGTATGAAAAATGCCCAACATTCATGTTGCCCCCTAACGTTGTTTAAGAATGTATATGGAATACAGAGTGCATGCGTGTAAAATTTCACAATTTATTCTCTCAGGGATATTTAGGGCGATAATCGTGTTAGCCTACTTTCTTCAGTGAAAAAGGTCACTAGATATAACATGCTACAGTTCTTTGAAAGGGGAAATTGTGTCTGTTGGGCACATTAATAACCTTTCCTCTTTAAAAAAGGGCGCAATAAAGTGGCCCATTCCATGTGCCCTCTCCCCGGTTCGGTTACGCCGCCTCTTAAAATAACCACTGATAAAATTATAAGATATATCTTGTTAAATTTAGTCTTTGTGAGGGCGAAAAACAAACTAATAAATACTGATCAAACTAGTTCCACCTATCCCCCTTAGAAAAAAATCAGTCACACGCCTCGCCCCCTGCGTGATATATAGGGTCTATGACCAGTGGCGTAGCCAGGATTTTCATATAGAGGGGGGGGGGGGGTTCAATTGAACCGACACAATATTTAGTGGCGTAGTTGAGGTGACAACAAAGGTCGACTTATCGGCGTGAGAGGTCCAAAGGCCCGCTTAAGGGCCCATGGTGGAGTCCAATGGCGAATCCCCGGTAGGGGTCTAGGGGCGAATCCTCGGAAGCTCTCGCAAAATTAACATGTCAAGGGCGAAAAAAAGTATGTCACCATGCATAGTAAGGTGACAAATTTATGTAAAAGAGAGCTCTAATACACCATCTACAAAACAGAAAAGCAAAGCGCAAAGCACTCGAATTGTCGGCGTGGGGTTCATGGGTCCACTTATGGGATCCAGGGGTGAAGCCACGGTTGGAGTCCAGGGGGCAAAGCTCCCAGAAGCTCTCGCAAAATTGACATTTCAAGGGCAAAAACGTATGTCACAACGCATAGTAAGGTGTATTATAATTCAAAATTCATGTCAAAGAGAGCTATATATAATACACCATATACAAAACACAAAATCATAAAAACGAATAATGTGGAATCATAATGTTTTATTGTATACGTTTGTACATGGTTAGGTTTATCGTCACTCTTTAAAAAATATGGGTTTTCTAAAAAAAGGTTTTCAATAATTTACTACAAGCTTGTGTAAATGTTGTCAAACTTTTAAAACGAGTCTGTTCTGTATCACGTGTACTCCAACACCCACCTCCCCCTCTCTGTCCTCCTCTCCCTCTCCCCCTTTCTCTGTGTCTAGGTTCATGTATTTAAATACAAAATCGCACAAATGTTTAATATATTATTACCGAAAAACCTTTTTTCTGAAAAAGTGCCTGTTTGAAATCTAAAAACATAATAAGTACCTGGAATGTCAAAGCTTGTTGAACCGACGGCTTCAATCTGACCCGACGGATCAAAATCTGAACCGACGGATTAAAATCTGAACCGACGGATTAAAATCTGAAGCGACGGATTAAAATCTGAAGCGACGGATTAAAACATTGGGGGAGGGGGTTCGCCCCTCTCCCCCTTATGGTTACGCCACTGTCTATGGCCATGTTTTTGAATTAGATCAAAAGCTTATACTATTAGAATACAATTAAGTTTCATCGTCAGTAAGCAATCGCCGTGAATGAATTAGAATATTGATTTTTAATTTGGGTTTTTCCATTGTCTCCAGTCATGTTTATAGCGTCTGTTAATTGTTTTTAGTTTTAAGTCGGTCAAATTGTTTCTTCGAAAAAATGCACAGGCAGCAAAGAAAAATACAATCTTTCAAATCATATTTAATGTTTAATATCTTTAGATAAAAAAGTCAATATCAAATCAAGGGTCACTTAGCAGTCCCATTCAGGTTATGCAAAAGGTTACATAGCTGTGATATATGTGATGATCAAATACACGCCAACACAGAAACGCGTTTAAATCATTGATGCGTTACTTTAGCATATCCCTGGTAGTTGTAATGTCTTAGCCTCAGATTACATGTCAAAGAAGTAGTGAAACTGAAAGAGTATTTATAATATAGGCCTACCACCTGATGAAAGTTTGAGGAAAAATAATTTAAATAGTGAAAAAATTAAATAAACTGTCTATAAAATACATTAACAATTGTTAAGAATGTGAGGACGAAGACACCAACTTTCCATAGTAGACTTACCAAGGATCTCCTTGGACTTACTACACCATCATAGACAGCTTTAAGCCATATCTCCTTAACGGAATAAGATTTTTGAACGCTTTCTTCACCATTTTCTTTCTCTTAAAGTCTTTTTTCATAAAAGATGGTCATGCTTGACCGCTGAGCTAATCCTTAAAGGTAATCAGGCGCAAGGAGGCAATTAGGAACGAAGAACAAGCAGCACTTCATGAAAATCGCATAAACATTATTAAACATTTCACAACGCTGTGAAATCTCATGCATATTGCGAAAATTTACGCATTACTCGCCATATATACAGTGTACAATTATACATACACTACGTATGGAGTGGTTCAAGCGTCACAGCGTGTACATTATGTAAGAAATATTGAGTAAAGGCGCTGCAAGTGTGGGTAGCAATGTCTTAGATGTTGGGACACAATATTGGCATGGTAAATTCGTAAATTTTGGATCATGATTCAAAAATACTCTGTAACGGGTACCTGGGAATATGCATTTATACCGCCGTGTAGTGCATGACAAAGTCACAAAATCAACTTTGTCTACCAGACCAACAGACCAAGGAGCAGTGGCCTGAATATATTTTGTATTCACTTTTAATTCTCAACTTCTGCAATTTGTATTATTTACAAAACAATGAACGTTGCATGTATCTCTCAAAGCTTACATCTAAAACATGAGTCATCCATGGAACCCAACTTAAGACGCATTGTAGTCAGTGGGATCCAATATTTTATCAAAATTGTATATTTCTTTTAGCTAACTCATAAAGTGTGGAAATTACTCGATTTTAAGCAATTTCTCATGATACCGAAATCACGCCAAAAAAACGTTAAGTTTCCGGGGCTTCGCCCCTGCAAATTGGGCCTGCCTACCAGGACTTCGACCCGAGATTTGACACAATAATCAGCAATCCTCTTGCTATCAAAATCGCGAGAAATGCAGCTGGCTTCTTCGCTCCTATGTTTGACAAATTTAAAAACACTTTTCTGCTATCAAAATCACGAGAAACGTAGAACTTCGGAATTTGCCCTGTAGGCTTCGCCCACCTTGAATTTGACACAATTTAAAGCAATTTGTTTGCTACCAAAAGCGCAGGGCCTAAGTAATTTTCTGTTATCAAAATCAAGAGAAACGCAGGACTTCCTCCCCAAAACCGCTGAGCTTCCGGGGCTTCTCCCCCTGTAGTTAGGCGGGATTTGACGCAATTAAAAATATATATATATTTTAGGTAGACTGTAGGTAGAGTGGAGTGTCAAACATACACCTCTACTCTGTCAGTCTGTGAAATTAACTATATACCCGCCAGGCCCAGTTGCCTAGAGGATCGCGGGGCCCGGGGAACAAACTGACCCCCCCCTCCACCTTCCCCCTTCCGATATATCAAAAAATAGATAATTATTTTCTGTTTCAATTTTACACCGTTTACCATCAAGCATGGATTTTTGCCATTGTTCGGGCCCTGCTGTTAGAACGCAAATTGTTTCTAAGTTTTACGGGCCCTTATGACCCCCTTCTCGGCGGCACTGATTCCCACCCTCTTGAAAAAGTTCCCACCCTCTTGAAAAAGCAAGTCTGTATGATGATGAACGAAGTTGATATGTTTGGTCTGTTTTTCTTGTTTATAAGATATATCTGTGAGGAAGCCATGCAGTGCAGGCCATACACATCAGAAGATTGATTCCAAGTTCTGAAGAGACAAGGAAGTATAGCTTGTGACTGTAGTTCTTAACAATTCTATGACATAGAATTTTAACACTATCATGTAGAGTGCATAGCTCCGCCCCTCGGAAATTCCAACATGCCTCATATTTTTTGGAGTTCATTCCCCACCCCCAATAGTTCAAAAATCCTACGCCCACCAAGGCAACCGAGTTTTATCCTCAACAAAGAATTTGTTTTCACTTTAGATCTGTAACGCCAATTTGCATTCTGAACAAATCAGGGTTATACCATGAAGTTCTGGCTGATTTCTTTCAAGGTAAACATATTGGTATATATCATTGTTTTTTTTAATTCAGGATAAGTAATCATTGTTTCCGTTCCTTCAGGCAAGTTTCACATTCCATCACTTTCCTTTCATGCCAAAAACCACTTGATTTTCAGTTCGGAACATTGATTGCTTGAATTTCCTTTTAGAGCATGAATGCATTGTTCAACACTTTCCATTGGAAATGTTTCAACTATAAGTCTTGACACAAAGTTGACAGATGCCAACCTTTACACAGCCCCCCCCCCACCCCTAATTCTGCCTTTCCCCTCTACCTATTCTGATAATGTCCCAATTTGTTTATCACTTCTTCTTCTGATCAAAAGCACACACTAAATTCATCAAAATCCTATCATCAGTTCTTTGTTCATAACAGACAATTCACTCAAAACATGTCAAAAACATCCCCTCTTCTATTCCTGCCCTCCTGGCAGGGGCGTCGGAAGGGTCACCTCTCAGGCAGGAGGGTGGAATTAAAAAAAAAAAAATCCGGTGAAAAGTGGAATAATTGCACTGGCAAATTAATTTTCTATCAAAAGTTGCTGCAAATCGGGGAATCCTCTTCAATTTTCTGAAACATTTTCTTAATTCCGGGAAATTTTCTTCATTTTCGGAAAATTTTCTTCAATTTTGATCAATTTCGACCAATTTTGGTAATAATTTGGCCAATTTTCCGTTAATATTTGCCAGTTTTCGTGAAAATTTTGCCAAAATATCCCGGTAACAATTTTACCAAAATATCAAATAATTTTACCATAAGTTACAACCAAATATAGCTGCTAAACGGGAAATCTTCAATCTTCAGGAAAAATTTTTCATTTTGGGGAAATTTTCTTAATTTTGGGGAATTTTCTCACAATTCTACTACAATTTCGGACAATTTTTACCAAATGTTATGTTAAGATTCTCCTAATTTTACCTCTCAAATGGGAAGCATGCAATATGGAAGTTTAAAACTGTCTCCCCTGACAACCCCCTCCCCCACCCCTGAGATTTATTGGTACGACCAATTTTCATCTTTAAACATCCATGGGGCTTACAACTCCTGGTGACATGCAGTACAATGTTGTGCATTAACCATGAAATACAAAGATCCTGCATGGTTTTAAGTTTGGAATTAAAAATCACAGTTCGTATCCACTGTCGTCAAGTTCCTTTGAGATCAATTCCTGACACATCTGGATAGTACAATAAACAAGCCAGGTATTAATATTGCTCCACTAGTTGATTGATTAATATGAAAATTAATATGGCGTATGAAAAAGAAAAAAAACAATTGGTGAAAAAATAAAAACATTGGGCAAATTTATACACAGATAAGCATGTGAAATATAACTTATAACTTTTAATGTTAACACTGCACATCTGTTTTTGAATAAATAATGTTTAAAACAATTACTTCTTGGCTGGTTGGTTTATGACCTACAGTAAACATATGAGTGATGTCTGTGTAGTTGTATTCAGGCCAATGCACTATAAACATGAAGTGATGGTTAACTTTTGAAGGGTTAGTGAACGTTGAGCAACTTCCTGAACTTCAGTCTCATTTCATCAATTTCTTTTATCCTGATTTTCGTTGATGTACCAAGCCAATTAATTGTGTTTGTTTCCAATCAGGGATAAGTCTATTGTTCAACACATTCAACTGAAATAATTCTGGACAAATATCCCATTCGAATATTTCATGACAAAGAAAGTGTTTGTGCTCCAAGGAAGGATGGGGGAGGGGGAGGGGGGCGGATTTCCCCACACAAAATATTTTTCCCCCCATTTTTCATTTTCACCCCAGAAAAATTTGTACGGGTGACACATTTTGTCTGATCTATAGGCAAATCTATTAACGAATGCACATTTTCCCCCTCCCCCACCCCACTCATAATTAATTCAACGTTTGAATACAAATTAAAAAATGCGACACTACCCAAACACACAAGCTTTATTTCATAGCTCATGAATTATTATTCATAAACTAGTACTTCATAAATATAAATACAATGTTATATAGTTTCAACATGCATTTTCCATTAAAATTTGTAGTCAATCCTTTAAAGTAAAACAAAAGTTCAGCCCTTTTAAAAATATGCTCTTGGTCGAAACGTGAAGACATATTATCCTGATATAATCCTAGAATAATGAGGCGTTGTGTACTTGAGCAAAACACTTTACTCAATTTGTTCCAGTCCACTCAGCTGTAAAAGCTGACTTGCATGCTGTTCTGGGGGAGCCATGCACTCATCCGCTTAAGCCATATAAACCATGACAAGCGCTGGCCAGATGGCCTGGTTTTACCCTAGAATAATAAAATACTTATCTTGCACACAACCAGGGATAAATTTCCCATCAGTAAAGTAAGGAGGGAGGGAGGGGGTTGGAGGGGGGGGAGGGGGGTTGGAGGGGGCATTGCCTCTTATCCAAAAAGTGTGTGTGTATGTGTTTAATGTGTGTCTGTGTGCATTTGTACGCCATACATCTCAGAGGACCTGAACATGTTTAACCTCAAACAATCGAGGATTAAATTTCCGTCTGAGGACTCAAATACGGGTTCTCGGAAGAATTTGCATGCAAATGCATTACAAACATTAGAGGGGGAGAGGGGGGAGGGGGAGCGGGGTCTAACATTATGTTAAAAAGGTCCTTGTTCAACATGATGTATGAATCTGTGTGATGGTGGTAACACAAGTGTCTAGTCAAGTCCTCACAAGCATCTTGAATTTCCGAATGTGTGTGTTGGTATTACTAAGCTACTGGAGACCTGAACCTGTTAAACCATTGATGGACTGAGGATTTATAAACAGACCGAGTACTTTAACACCAACAGAGGACTTTCAATATGAATCCTCGGAAAAATTTGCATGCAAATATATCAGAAACTTCAGAGGGGGATTATGATGTAATTTAAACCAGGGTCTTCATTGGAACTTCTTTATTTTTTGATAAAGTCCTCGGTCATAAATGGCATGCGAGTGTGTGTGTGTGAGGGGAGAGGGAGGGGGGGGGGGGGAAGGGAAAAGAAGCAAATTTTCCCCCAAAAAACCCTGCATTTTTAAAAGTGGTCTCCCAGGAATTACGGCCCTGCACACAACTGTTCTGAATCCCATTAATGTGACCAAATGTGACCCCAAGCACTTCATTTTTGCATGTGTGTTATTCATTGACTGTTGTGTTCCAATGTGCCTAGTGGGTTAAGATATACAGTACCTGTATGTACTCCACAACAATACAAAAGCTGAAACTTCCATATTTTACAATCCACAGTTTCCAAAAAACATGCCCTCATTATTCTTGCGAGTACTTCTTAACGCATTAGACAGGTATGCCCCCATGAAGCCATGCTGGTGACAGACTTAAAGGATTAGTTCAGTGGTCATGAAAGTTGATCTTATATGAAAGAGGACGCATTCAAAAATCTTATTCCGTTAAGACGATATTCAAGTTTAAATCTCTGTCTTATCTGGTGTAGTAAGTCTACTATGGAAGGTGGGCACACTCATCATATTTTTAACAATTGTTAATGTATTTTAAAGAAAATTTATTTAAGATTTTATCAATTTATTTTACTTTTTTTTACTATTTGAATTATTTTCCCTCAAACTTTCTTTTTAGGTGATAAATTATAATTACCCTTCTACATGTAAATTGAGTTTTACTACCTTCCTGATTTATCCAATTGTTTTAAAGTAAACAAATTGCAGGACAAAATATGATAGAATACATAATGACTTTGAAGAATCTGAGGCTGTCACGTGACAACTAATCTGATTTCAGTCATTTCAACAAAAATGATACCACATTTAAATCTTAAATATCCCCTTAACGGAATAAGATTTTAAAATATTTTCTGCACTATTTTGTTTCTTTTGAAGCCCTCTTTTATATAAGATGGACTTGCTTGACCACTGAACTAATCCTTCAATGGATAAGTTTCATGGTCATTCATTGGAAAAAATAATAAAATAAAAGTGTTATAGAAAATATTGCATTAAAAATTTGCAGACAGATAGCAACAAATTGAAAGTGGAAGAAAAGCTGTCTCTAATGTAACACTAGTAAGGTATTACTTGTCAAACCAGTCAGTTTTACACACGATTTTTGAGTAGTATGGTGAAGCCAGAGGATTGTCTTCTGACGTGCCCCCTCCATTCCCCTATTAAAATATGGTCCTAAGGAAACAGAAAGGTTTGTGTTTTATGAAATTATATAAAGTATGATGATCTAGCTGCCGCATTGAAACGTTGTCCAAATTGGGGGTATACCTGTCTAATGATGCATGTAACATCTCACCTCCACTTACTGGAAAAAACCCACAAAAGTAATATCGACTTTCAAGCATAGCAGGATAATTTCCAAACACAATTGCATGCCTAATAATCACTAGGTTAGTTTAATTCCTTATGCGTGAATCGCATCCCAGAGCTTGGAAACTGTATCCTATAATTTAATGCGTGAGTAAGCAAGTAATGCAAATCGGAAGCAGGGATACGTACTATGATCACCCGACCAGTTTTCTGTTAATGATTGGGTGTTTAGGACACATTTTAATGTGGCCCTAGGATCGTAATGGGAAATCTATTAATTTCTCCTCACTGGAGGTAGTTCTTCAGCTTTGGTGAAATGAGTAGACATTTTAACCAATCAGTTTTTTTTTTTTTTCATTATAGGCCAACTATCCTCTTCACATCTAATTGTTAATTTGTGATAAATGTTTATATTGTTGGTATCCCCTAAATCTTAAAAATCTCATATATGAAATATATATATAAATATATAATATATATATAAATATACAACACATAAATATACAATGTATGATCACTACTCATAAATACCAATGTGTTAACCTTAGTTTGGTTTGGCATCATGCAATAGTAAATCAATAATGATTTTGTGGCTTTTAAGGACTGGTAACATGTAGCAATTTTGGTATCAACTGATGTATTTTTTACATGAAGCAATATCTTTGCTTAAGAGAAACGGTCCGTCAATCATTCACAGTTCATGCACAAATCATCTCAGGCATATCATACACAGCTATTTGATCACCAGTTTGAAAAATTTCTCCCACTAAGACACCTAACACACATGAGTGATTTCAATCACAAATGTGCCCTGTGTATTCAGCACTGAATTTCTGTAATCTTTTACACACAAATAACCTTAGGGTACTTGGCTGTGGTGTGCATGGGAATGGCAGATAAACAGTAATTGTTTGGAGTGGAAACACAATACACTGAACAGAAAGTCAGGTTGGTAAATGTCAAACCTGAGTTTTCAAGATTAATACAGGTGTCGGATACGGATAGGCTTAAAGAGAAACTTTTCGGCGTGTAATTTGGAACAACTTTCTAATACATAAGTAGTTCAAAAAATGTCTCAGTCTTTTACAATCTTAGAAGAAAAAAAACTTTTTTGCCACTCATATAAATGACTTAACTTCCTATTCTAATTTATATTATTACAATTTTGTGACGTGTCAAGTTGGACAGTGACATCACTGATCTCTGTATGTACGTAGGCCTATACACATACAATGCATGCATTGTCGATTGTGCACTGCTTGAGTCCAGTTGTAGGCCTATACTTTTAGCTTTCTTTTGGTGTTTTTTAGGAAATAGATTGCATGATGGTATAGCTTAGACAAAAAGGAGAGAATTGTATGAATCAATTGTATGAATCAGTGCATGTACCAGATGTCATGTACATTATTTCCAAAATGTTCTCTGAAGTAACCTTAAATCTTCAGTCTTGTAAAGGCGTTTGCGATAGGTTTGTTGTGATACATGTGGGCCTACATCTATCTGGAACTTCGTGTTCAGCCGGCTCAGATTGACTAGTTTTCCCGAGTAATATCTCGAACATTGATGATTAGATTGCATCCTCAGGTATACTATGGGGGTCTATCATGTCTCCGTCAAATTCTCAAAAGGAATCTTTTGAATCTGAGGACGAAATTTCCTAACTTTTTGCTGACAACATTTTAGGTCTGTAATTACTTTGTACGTGTTCACACAGGCAGTTCTGCAGGGGATCTACAACTGCAACGTCACAAATTTAAATAAATTTGCGAATGCCACAGAAAGTGGTTATTCTGAACTTCATGATAAAGTGATTTTCACTTTTCCAATTATTATTTTGGAGAAATAGGGAATACTAAGTATTCAGTGAGTGTCACACATCAGTTTAAAGCAAACTTGCTTCTACATGTCACCAGTCCTTCAAAGCACAGGTAGCACACAAGCAAATGAAAATTCAATGCAACTTGCAAATAATTCCTAAAAGAATGAAGTTGAAACTGCCAATAATGAAAAAATATAATATAATTGTAAAGAATGGCAATTGCACATATCTAAGATCATATCACTTCAAAAAATCTTTGGACAGGTAGTGGCTTTGTTAGCTACATTGATTAGAAATCATATCAAAACTTGTTACAAATTGATCAGTTTGCAGCCTTTGAAGGATTTGTATGCAGAATTGTGATGCATGAATGGACATACTTTTTCATTTTTCTACTGAGTGTTGTTACTTTAATCAATTGTCCTTCGACCTATACAACAAATATACTTGACCAGGTACTTGTTGAATACAGCAAATATACTTGACCAGGTACTAGTTAAATACAGCAAATATACTTGACCAGGTACTTCTTAAATACAGCAAATATACTTGACCAGGTAATTGTTAAATACAGCAAATACACTTGACCAGTAAACTAATCCTTTAAGGCCATGTCTAATTAATGACCATTGTTTCTGACCTCTCTCTAAACAGCATGAAGAAAGAGGTCTTTTTGTGATTTTATTTTCACAAAAATTATATAGCATTCATTGGCAAACATGAGCTAATAGACATTACGCCCAATCCTCACTCAACGACGACGACGAGTAAACACACAATTACAATGACGGGGTTGTCGGCTGCGTATTCGCTCATGATAGTAACAATGCTATCACGAAACGCTTAGTACGACCCAGACGAGAACACAGGTACAACGTACGGACAGACATAACATCAACAACCAAGTCAATGTCCACGGCCTTTGATAACCAGTTGTGGTGCACTGGCATGTCTACCCACCCCAGGCTTGAACCCAGGGCCTCGTGGTCTGTAGACAGGTATGGTGACCGCTACACCACAGTAGGTAGATCCACACTACAAATTTTCAGTCTTTTCACTTGCAAGAACCTCCATTTTAACAAGTATTACTTTTATACTCTGCTAGAGGCAATTAAGAAACCCACCACTGATAGTTCAGTGATTTTATACATCAGTAATTACACTCTCAATCATCTATATGCACACAATGGAACTGATTTTGAAGAGCCAGGTATTGTGGATTTGGTTACTGCAGGGCCAAGTCATGCGTGTAATGTGGGGCTGGGAAATTCATTTTTACTTTTAAAAGGATGTTTTCATCAATAAGTTATAAACACTGTTGAGGTTGGATGCATTGGACTGAAAATTTATAACCAGAATTATTCATGACTGTGCTACTTAAGACTGTATTCAAAGGTGACAGTCACAGATAAACGTGCCACTTGATGATTGGGGGAGGGGATTGCAAGGGGGAGGGGATTGCGAGGGGGTCAGACATAAATGCTGCTTATATCCATGAAAAATTTCCTTGAAAATATATTCTTATCTGTCATACATCCAGGATCCATACAATTCTATACGTGAGTAATAATAATATCTGACATCAGAAGTACTAAAATATAACCTTCATGTGCCCCCAACAAACTCCCACCCCTGAATTGGTATCCATCCATTTCTTATTTTGCTATCATCAATAGTATTCTCATCTCAACATCAAAGTTGATGTCATGAACCAGTCTTTTTCTTATTTGATTTCTTCTTCTCCTTCTCGTCATTCCAGTACTCCAAAGTCTGCATCTCAGTCAGTCTTGACACAGTCCTCTCAAAAGCAAAAATCTCCTCCTCACCTGTGAAAATGCTAGCTTGCGCTTTCTCAGAATGCTGTGAAAGAGAGGAGTGGGAATACGAACTGATAAGTCATTTGCTTTTAAATATATTGTCATGGTCAGCAGAGAGGGCGGGGTGAGTGGGGATACGAATTGATAAGTCATTTGCTTGAAAATATATTGTCATGGGCAGCAGAGAGGGCAGGGGGGAAGGGGGGCCGACGCAGCTGATTGTCCACCCCAATAATATGATATGTAACCATATGCAAAACTTATCTACCTACTGTGGTGTAGCGGTTATCATACATGTCTACGGACCACGAGGTCCTGGGTTCAAGCCTGGGTTGGGTAGACACGCCAGTGCACCACAACTGCAGGCCGTGGACATTGACTTGGTTGTCGATGTTATGTCTGTCCGTACGTCGTACCTGTGTTCTCGTCCGGGTGGTATTAAGCGTTTCGTAATAGCATTGTTACTATCATTACGCAGGTGACGACCCCGTCGTTGTAATTGTGTGTTCACTCACTCGTCGTCGCATATGCAAAACGAATCAATCCCAATAAAAGATCAAATGAAATATCTTATGTTGCCAGTCCGCCTCAAATGCTATGATCTTCAGCTGCTGCTGGACATGTGGAAGCAATAGCTCTGCTTCAGAATCCATTACAAACCATAGAAGAAGCAAAATATTTCATCGAAATTGGTCAAAAATTAACTATGTTATAACGTTCTTGAATTTGTAGGCATCAATATACAAATTTTGATGCTATTTGTGATGCATGACTAGGGGCCCTTAATATTTACTTATGTACATTCTTTGTTCTAATATCATTATTCTTTGAAGAGTAAAGAAATTTATGTCCTGAAGTTTTTGAGGCATTAACCATACTGAAATTATAAACTTTTCATTCTTTTATGTAACTGGGGTTAAGGAATGGAATTTAAAGAATTTAATAAGTGTCTGCCCATTCACCCAACAGAAGCACAACAGAAAAATTTGCACATTGAAAATTCCTCAAAATTCCTCGGCCATAACTCGAAAATAAAAGAACTATTTACAAACTTCAAAGACCTACACAATTTTTTCACCCAAATAAATGACTAATATTCCTTGGTGGTCAATTGTCACCAAGTAGCAATACTTGATAGATTCTTTCAAATTTTATTTCAATTGAATAAAAAAGTCTCCTACAATATGACCAAACGTTCCTTAAAATTGATCAAATTGTCCTACAATGTAATAATTTCTTTTTTCGCAATTTCATTTTAACACTTAGTTAATTCTGCTGAATGAACTAAATCCCATGTATCGTTCTTGAGATACTATGTTTACAAGCTCTTTTCAACAAAATCATGTTAAGCCCCGCCCAATACGCATATTAATGAAATTTAACATTTTGGTACCATGAACATGTACACACTAGCTAACATCATAATCATACCAAATTTGAAACAAATCAGTCATGCGGTTGTTAAAATATGAGCATTCTAAGATTTTATTATTGAGCCATCTCCACCAAAAACAATAGGGCACATTTGCGGACCATGGGCTATCTGTGTACCACATGTGAACTGAATCCAATGTATTGTTCTTGAGATACGTTTACAAGCTTTTCAACAAAATCATGTTAAGCCCCGCCCAATATGCATATTAATGAAATTTAACATTTTGGTATCATGAACATGTGCACACTATCTAACACCAAATATGAAACAAAACAGACATACGGTTCTTAAAATATCAGCATTTAAAGATTCTATCTTTAAGCCTGCCTACTCATTAATATGCGTGACATCAGCCCAAAAAACAATAGGGCACATCTGTGGACCATGGGCTATCTGTGTACCACATATGACATGAATCCAGTATACCATTTTTCAGAAACCGTGTATACAAGCTCTTTTCAGCAAAATCAGATTAAGCCCTGCCCACTATGCATATTAATGAAATCTAACAATTTTTACATCACCTAACATCATAATTACAGCAAATATAAAACAAAACAGACATGCGGTTGTTAGAATATGAAGACTTCCAAATTTTTACATTAAGCCCCGCCTACTTATTAATATGAATGATATCATCATTAAAAACAATAGGGCACATCTACGGACCATGGGATATCTGTGTACCCCATATGACATGAATCTGGTGTATTGTTTTTGAAATATTGTGTTTTCGAGCTGAGCGTCACACACACATACTAAGCTTAACACACACCCATGCCATCATGACCGCATAAGTTGCTGATGCTATCCAAAAAGGGAACCAAAAAGGGAACAAAGTTGAAAAGTGCTCATTTTTATTCAATAATATTGATTTTCCTATTCTGTAATCTTTTCATTTACCAAACATGTCTCTGGTATCCCATGACCCTGCAATAAGAAACTATAGACCTACAAATTAATACTATAGAAAAATTGCAAATTTTTCAATCAATTTTGATGAATAATGAATAATATTGAAAAATTGCTCATATTTATTTAATTTTGTCCTGGTTAGGTTTTGTCCTGGTCAGGTTTTGTCCTGGTCAGGTTTTGTCCTGGTCAGGTTTTGTCCTGGTCAGGTTTTGTCCTGGTCAGATTTTGTCCTGGTCAGGTTTTGTCCTGGTCAGGTTTTGTCTTGGTCAGGTTTTGTCCTGGTCAGATTTGTCCTGGTCAGGTTTTGTCCTGGCCAGGTTTTGTCCTGGTCAGGTTTTGTCCTGGTCAGGTTTTGTCCTGGTCAGGCTTTGTCCTGGTCAGGTTTTGACCTGGTCAGGTTTTGTCCTGGTCAGGCTTTGTCCTGGTCAGGGTTTTGTCCTGGTCAGGGTTTTGTCCTGGTCAGGTTTTGTCCTGGTCAGCTTTTGTCCTGGTCAGCTTTTGTCCTGGTCAGCTTTTGTCCTGGTCAGGTTTTGACCAAATAAATCCAGAAAATAAAGAGAAATATACATCATTTTGGTGTGAAAATCTGACCATACTGTCATTTTTTCAATTTTTAAATGCAAATGTTGATCAAACATTTGTGTCGAAAATGGGTTTTATATCATGAGAAATATTAATGTTTCTAATAGTTTTTAAGAATAAAATGAGGCAATACTGATAGTAGCAGGGGTCAGAGGTCAAATGTTAAGACAGCATATTTCGTAAAAACCTATTTAGAACCATTTAAAGGAATATTCCCATGGATTTTCATTTTTTCATACATGATAGAAAAATTTGTAGAAACAAAGTGGTGAAAAAAAAACTATGTAAATATCTTATTTTGTTTAAAAGTTATAACAATTTAAAGAACAGAAAAATGTTCCTAAAAACACCTCGTACAGTATACGTCCTTCAGCTTGGTGATGTCATCAAGGCAATTCCAGCACAATTCTTATGTATTTCTTATAAATTTAATCACTTGTTTTACATTATTGAACAGCATTTTTAATTCATGATAGAGATAGGGTAGAATATATAATTTTCAGGAAAACATTTTGTTTGTTTTTCTTGGTGTACATCACATTTACAATGATACAAAATTCCAAATCATTTTTAAAGAAATACAAAAGACGTTTTGTTCAAATTGTCTCTATGACATCACAGATTGTGCCAAGCAGTCACTTTTCTCCAAAATAAAAAATACTCTAAAATTGCGTAACTTCTAAATGGAATAAGATATTAACATAGTTTTTTCCCCCACTTTGTTTCTGAAATTTGTCTCTATCATATATGAAAAAGTGAAAATCCATGGGAATATACCTTTAAGATATGTCCAAGAAAAGCAATTCCAATGTCATTCAGATATTAGATACATCCCTTTATTATTGTTATTTATTATTGTTTTGAGCCACCCTAGCGAGAGGAAAGATTTTAGTGCACTGGTACTAACACCAAGGACAACACCTTCATCTAGTTTGAAACTATTTACATTAATATCCTTTCTTTCTTCTTGAAAATAATTCTCTGCGAGATAAGAATTTGACTTGCAAGAACATGCTATATCATCATCACCATCAAACTGGACCACTTGCGACGTATCTACATATTAGGGTGTTTCAGCTGACGTTATGAGGTTACATGTCTTTGTTTACATCGCCATTTTGCATCTGCTGTACACTTATTTAGACTGACAAACGCTTGCATGTAAGATAATTTTTGTAAGATAATTATGCCAGAATCTTGATGTGTCATTGGTTGCACTAACAGACGTGTGCCGGGAAATAAAAAGACATTTTCTCAATTTCCATCTGATCCTGATCAACATTCGATCATGAATGATGTTTGAAGTGGGTTTCTACTGTACAACGCAGCATCCTTCAACCTTCAGTTCACACTAATGTAGGATTTGCAGAGAGCACTTTATGCCAGGTGTGTAGGCTTTGACTGCGTATAATGAACAATCAGATGCCACTCATGTAAACTTTACTCTTTGTATACGCGGTAAATATAAAACATTAAGAAATATGAAGTAAAATCGCCGCCGTGAACAAAAACAATAAAATTTGCTAAACTGGTACAGGTAGGTAGGTTAGCATGCAGCATGTTTGTTGTACGTGTGATGTGACAGCTGTGTGAAGATGCAAGAAACGCAACGATGCTTGCCCGGCAAAATGGCTCCCAGATGAGTTAGGAGTCATGTGATGAAATCCTTTTATACCATCATCACCATCAAACAGGACCACTTGTAACATATTACAGACTTCCGTGGTGTAGTGGTTAGTACTTTGTCCTCTCACCCGCACGTCCCGGGTTTAAATCCCGGTAGGTCTGCAACCAGTGAGTTCACAACTGGTTATCAAAGGCCGTGGCCGTCTTGATATAATGTCCAACACTGGATGCTTTCGGGACGTTAAACCTTGCCACGCTATGCTATATTTTGTACCTGAATTGCAAATCTATTGAAAATAAATGGGTGGCAGTGATATCTCTATTTCTAACATTTTCAGCTTAAGCTTCCTTTTGTCTGAGGATTAATCTATTACTCTACTGAAATAAGGAGATTCAGATTTGGATCCATTTCGAAAGAAGCTGCCCAATTGCAGAATTGTGGAGAAACTTACAGCATTCTCATGAACTCCCATTGAGACACTTTGTATACCTTTCACACAATTTATCTTTTGTGTTTCATTTTTAGAAATTTCCGCTTCATTCAACTTTCCGAAGATATGAAAACCTTTTCGACTGGTAAACAATTTTAATACTCAACAAAATATTCAGGCAAACCAGATGGAAGTTTATGTTATTTGTTGTTGTAGGGCCGTAGCCATGTTATGTGACTTTTTCACGTGTTGTAACTGCACTTTTGCTGATGTTTGTCCTCTTTGTTTTAGACAAAAGATAACTTTCATCATCAAATATATGTCTTTTAATTATCTCTAAATGCGAGTGAACAATTTTAAAGTTCTTTTTCCTCACTTTAGTTCCCAGCAGCTGTTTACCTATAGCAGACTCCTAAAACTTATCTAAACTTCTTGGCTGTGGACGATAATCAAATACGAAAAGAAAACATGTTTGCATAATTGATGAGCTCTGCAATAACGTCGGTCTCGGCGAATCGATACGTTTTTGTTCTGATTAGCTAGGCATCTCTTTAAAGTCTGCATTCAGAGTTTTCGTCCGCAGATGCTCGATAAAATGCTACTTGGTACTATTCTGAATATTTACTAAAGTATTTATTAAATCAGAAGGTGAAGGCCAATAATCTAACAAAACTAACAAATTATCACCACAAAATCAGTTTCAAGATATTTGGTATGAATACTAAAGAGCTCCCTCTATTCCTCTCTGTTGACATAGCTGACAGATTCCTGGCATAAATTTTTTTTTGTGTTAAGTTAATGCAATACAAAAATTTTTCATTTCAATGCTTTTATAATGTGATGGTCTACTTTAATCAACCCTCCCAAGGTTTAAAATCCCAGCTTATTTTTCTTCTTCCAAGTTTACCAATGAAAACATTTCTACACCTACCAATACTGGATATAAATATATGTAATAGTGACTACTACCCTCCTTTTCTTACACCTTGCAATGTTGTTTGAATTCCAAACCACATGTTTGGTCGGCACGGTACATCCACCAATGAAGTAGTATGGTCATGCTTTCGCCTGTGTTTGTTTGTTTGTCTGTTTGTCATCAACATATCTCCAAAACTGATGATTGGATTTTGATTCGATTCCATGTGTAGTTACTGCTTAAGGAGGAAGGGTTCAAATATCAGGACACATTGGAATAGGGAAGGGCAAGAAATGAAGAAAACAAATCAAGTGGTTTCTGGTATCAAAGAAAATCATAACAATTGGTTTCTGTTTGTTTGTTTGATGAGAGTTTAACGGCACCACAGCAGTGAGGGTCAAATTGTGCCTGAGAGGGTAGATCATTCCAGAGGTAATCTGGTTTCTGGGCATAAAAAAGAACGTATAACAGTACATTATCTAATCCTTATCACACAGGAGGCAAGTAAACCCTAGGCTCCCCCACAAGCCTCTAGCATACAAATTATCATTTTAAAACTGCAAAAATATGAAGAGTATATTATTGCTCAGCGTTAAGTCAAATTTACAATTGGTAATTGTAGCAAGTTTGTCAAACTTTGCTCACAATCTTTTTGGCCAAGTACTGCTTTGATTCGACTAGATTACAAAACAAACAGGCAAGTACCACATGCTTTTAGGCACTGTGCATATAGCCTCTGTCCCTATTGTCCTCCACCCTGCCCCTATTGTCCTCCACCCTGCCCCTATTGTCCTCTACCCTGCCCCTATTGTCCTCTACCCTTCCCCTATTGTCCTCCACCCTGCCCCTATTGTCCTCCACCCTGCCCCTATTGTCCTCCACCCTGCCCCTATTGTCCTCCACCCTGCCCCTATTGTCCTCCACCCTGCCCCTGTTGTCCTCCACCTGCCCCTATTGTCCTCCACCCTGCCCCTATTGTCCTCCACCCAGCCCCTATTGTCCTCCACCCTGCCCCTGTTGTCCTCCACCCTGCCCCTGTTGTCCTCCACCCTGCCCCTATTGTCCTCCACCCTGCCCCTATTGTCCTCCACCCTGCCCCTATTGTTCTCCACCCTGCCCCTATTGTCCTCCACCCTGCCCCTATTGTCCTCCACCCTGCCCCTATTGTCCTCCACCCTGCCCCTATTGTCCTCCACCCTGCCCCTATTGTCCTCCACCCTGCCCCTATTGTCCTCCACCCTGCCCCTATTGTCCTCCACCCTGCCCTATTGTTCTCCACCCTGCCCCTATTGTCCTCCACCCTGCCCCTATTGTTCTCCACCCTGCCCCTATTGTCCTCCACCCTGCCCCTATTGTCCTCCACCCTGCCCTTATTGTCCTCCACCCTGCCCCTATTGTCCTCCACACTACCCGCTTTTCACAAATCATCTATTTACGTCTCTGTAGATCCATGCAGCTGGTCTACTGAAAGAGAGCAACTCAACACAAAATGATTCTATAAATATCAAGATTGATTGTTGTTCGAGACTATAAATACAGTTTTTGTGTAACAGCTGGTGGATATCGGTGTCTGCCCTAAAAAAACATCAATATAACTGATCAAATTAAGTCGGCAAACATGCTTCGGTGTCTGTCCTAAACTGGTCAAACCCAAGTTGACAAAGAAACAGCTTTGTGTACCTTAACTGCAAACTATGGTAAAAAACAAATAACAACAAACAAAAACAATGAAATTTACAACATCTCTGCCCACCAATTCTACAAATTTATATGGACATTGGGTAGCCCCTTCAGCTCCACATTGTCAGGATGGAGGCTAGGGTGGGGCACTACATGGAATATTACACTTTAATAAAAAAAAACAGCAAAGACAAATTAAATTCAAAACTTTAAATCAAGTTTTTAACTTAAAATCTCCAATCAGATGCGACTTTACTTAACAGAATTATAAAACCAAGTGAACATTACTTTATCATAAAACCAAGTAAACATTACTGTATTATAAAACCAAGTAAACATTACTGTATTATAAAACCAAGTGAACATTACTGTATTATAAAACCAAGTGTAAAACATTAACAAAAAAAGAAAGTAAGGAATTGGCTGGTCAGTGAAGGATAGGTCAACCACAAGTATGTTTCTTTGAATAATGAGTAAGTACATTAAAAGAGGTATCATTATGATCCATATAAGGAATAAAATAGGTGAATGAGGAGATAATTTGCATGAATGAATAAGTGTATCACTAGGAGGAGTAATCACTGAATAATAATGCTGCTAGGATATAAGCTGGTAAATAACTGTATGGTTAAAGGGACATAACAAGAAAAGATAAAGATGGGTCGAGAGGGGGGAAATATTTCTTACAAATGCTTGCGAGAATAGATTCGCCATTATCCTTATCATTATTTTGTCACAACATATCACGTACATATGTTTAAAATCATGCAGATATCCCCACTTTCCTCCTTGCTATGAGAACACATTTGATTTACCAGCTGCACTTATTGTTTATAGTTTAATTGGTTCTAAATAATTTATCCACTCAACAATTTTTATATTTACCATGCCTGAGTGACATTCAAGGTCAATGGTGGTCAAGTCATGGTGTTTTTTCAACTAAACCGCCAAAAATGGCAGTTGGGGAATAAAGGAGAGTGCAGACCACACAACATGATTTGTGTTTGATTTGAATTGATTACAAACTCTATTTTACCCAACCAATAAAAGTTAACACAAACCTAAAACAAATTACAGGATTAATGTTTGTTTGTTTGATGAGGTCTTAATGGCACCACAACAACGAGGGTCAAATTGCGCTGAGAGGTCAGATCATTTTAGAAATAGGAAGGAAAGAAAACGGGGAGAATGAGAGAAATTTCAAGAACAAAAGTCAGAAAGCTGTGATCGAGAGAGAAGGTGCATGGGTGAAACAAAAACAAAGTAGGGAGGGGGTGGAAGAGGAGAATTAAATATGGTTGTAGAGGGAAGCATGATGAAGGAAGGAGATAATTTTATTTGGAGGATTTTTCTGGAAGAACTCAGCAATTGAGTTGTGTGGAGCGAGAGAAGCTCTGGGAAGGTTGTACAGGGGGCAAGCAAGGAGATTGGATGGATAGTGAGGATGCAGTGGCAATTGTTACAGAGGGGTTGGGAGGAACCAATAAGGAGGTGGGAGTGAATGAGGTGGTTAAAAAGGATTAGTTCAGTGGTCAAGCATGTCCATCTTATATGAAAGAAGACTTCACAAGAAACAAAATGGTGAAGAAAGCATTGCAAAATTGTATTCCATTAAGGAGATATTCAAGTTTATAGTTTGATATCATTTCTGTAGAAACAACTGAAATCAGACTAGATGTGATGTCACAGCCTCAGATTCCTCAGTCTTTATGTATTTTAAAGAAAGTTTATTTGATTTGTTCACTATTTAAATTATTTTCCCTCAAACTTTCTTCAGGTGGTATATTATAAATACCCCTGCTAGATTCAGTTCCACATGGCATCCCACCTCATGTCCCACATGGCATCACTTCTGTTTGACATGATTTATAAGAATACCTATTCCCATGGTTTGTTTGTAACATTCTATTTTAAAAAGTATACTTCTAGAGCCAATTTGGTACAAAAATCAGGTTGATATCATATTCCGTTTAGGAGATATAAATTTTAAAAGAAATATTCCCATGTTTTTTTATTTAAATTTTATTTGAAAGAACATATTTTAAGAGCCAAGTTGGTACACAAATCAGGTTGACATCATATTCCGTTCAAGAGATATGGATTTTTAAAGGAATATTCCCATGGTTTTTTGTTAAATTTTATTTGAAAGAGCATATTTTAAGAGCCAAGTTGGTACAAAAATCAGGTTGACATATTCCTTACAGTAGATATGGATTTTTAAAGGGATATTCCCATGGATTTTTGTAAAATTTTATTTGGAAGAGCATATTCTAAGAGCCAAGTTGGTACAAAAATCAGGTTGATATCATATTCCGTTTAGTATGATGAATTTGTGTTTTATGATGTCATAGAGGCAATTCCATTGCAAATGTTTATGTATCTCTTTAAATGTTAATTGGTTGTTTCTGTATGGTTAGAAACAATTTTCTAAAAGTTATTCAAGTAGGGTATATTTGGCAATGTACATCAATACCTCACTTTCATCAAATTATTTTTCTAGCAGATTTTACTGATAAAAACGGATGATAGATTTTAATAAAATACATCAACTTTTGTGGGAGAATGTGTTGCTGTGATGTCATACTGAGCCTTTTCCTATTCTTATTTCAAAATGTTCTGACTTCAAAGGAATATTCCTGTGTATTTTTTATAACCTTTTATAAGAAAGAGAACATTTCTAGAAACAATTCAGTGCAAAAATCATATTGATATGTTTTTTACGAAGAGATATTCAACTTTTAAGGTTCACGATTATTGGCATTTTTTGTGAACCTTAAAAGTTGAATATCTCTTCGTAGAAATAACATATCAATATGATTTTTGCACTGAATTGTTTCTAGAAATGTTCTCTTTCTTATAAAAGGTTATAAAAATACACAGGAATATTCCTTTGAAGTCAGAACATTTTGAAATAAGAATATCAATGAAGTTGGAAATACAAAAAGTTAGGAAAATATGATAAGATTACACTTAACTCTTTAATGGTTGTCCCACTCGGTAAACGTGAACGGTACTTCCCTAGAGCAAAGGTACTCCCCTAGAGCAAAGGTACTCCCCTAGAGCAACGGTACTTCCCTAGAGCAGCGGTACTCCCCTGGAGCAGCGGTACTCCCCTAGAGCAATGGTACTTCCCTAGAGCAGCGGTACTCCCCTAGAGCAACAGTACTCCCCTAGAGCAATGGTACTTCCCTAGAGCAGCGGTACTCCCCTGGAGCAGCGGTACTCCCCTGGAGCAACGGTACTCCCCTGGAGCAGCGGCACTCCCCTAGAGCAATGGTACTCCCCTAGAGCAGCGGTACTCCCCTAGAGCAACAGTACTCCCCTAGTGCAACGGTACTCCCCTAGTGCAATGGTACTCCCCTAGAGCAATGGTACTCCCCTAGAGCAGCGGTACTCCCCTAGAGCAACGGTACTCCCCTAGAGCAACAGTACTCCCCTAGAGCAACAGTACTCCCCTAGAGCAGCGGTACTCCCCTAAAGCAACAGTGCTCCCCTAGAGCCAAGGTACTCCCCTAGAGCAACGGTACTCCCCTAGAGCAGCAGTACTCCCATAGAGCAACAGTACTCCCCAAGAGCAACGGTACTCCCCTAGAGCAATGGTACTCCCCTAGAGCAACAGTACTCCCCTAGTGCAACGGTACTCCCCTGGAGCAACGGTACTTCCCTAGAGCAGCGGTACTCCCATAAAGCAACAGTACTCCCCTAGAGCAGCGGTACTCCCATAGAGCAACAGTACTCCCCTAGAGCAACGGTACTCCCCTAGAGCAACAGTACTCCCCTAGTGCAACGGTACTCCCCTAGAGCAGCAGTACTCCCCTAGTGCAACGGTACTCCCCTAGAGCAATGGTACTCCCCTAGAGCAGTGGCACTCCCCTAGAGCAACAGTACTCCCCTAGAGCAGCGGTACTCCCATAGAGCAACAGTACTCCCCTAGAGCAACGGTACTCCCCTAGAGCAACGGTACTCCCCTAGAGCAACGGTACTCTCCTAGAGCAACGGTACTCCCCTAGAGCAACGGTACTCCCCTAGAGCAATGGTACTCCCCTGGAGCAAAGGTACTCCCCTAGAGCAACAGTACTCCCCTAAAGCAACAGTACTCCCCTAGAGCAACAGTACTCCCCTAGAGCAACAGTACTCCTTTAGAGCAACGGTACTCCTCTAGAGCTCTAAAAGTACCAACGGCATGATATTCAAATCAGTTATTAACACTCATTACAAAGTTATTACCCATCAAGCCACTCCTGTAGTGATAAATGCTATGATGACGTAAAGGTTATGTGAGCCATATTTACACATGTTATCTATGTAACTCATCACATCAGAAAATTTACATATTTTTTTGGAACGTCAAGTGAATTTCAATGACTCTACTAACATTAACTTTTACCATACACCTCTAATGCATAACTTAATATGAATTAATAAGGAGCAACATTGGTTGTGCAACTGTGTAATCGATCGCAAACAAGTTTTTCTGAGAATAAAACAGATCATAATGCCACTGAATTATTGATCGCTTCAAAGGCTGTTTACACAAATAAGAGGGATTTATATCCTCAGCTGTGATGAACAAAGACAAATAAAATACACAGCAGATGAACTGTGCTGCCAAAATTTTGAAAAATTGAGAAACAGTTAACAACCCACATAAAAACAAATATTCAGCAGAATGATCATCAAGAATGTTTACCTCTAACCCGACACCCCCCGATTGTTACACCATACACAACACAGAGGTAATCAATACCTTGCAATTGAGAGCCTCTTCAGTCTATTCACAGTTCACTTGCTAGCAACTAGCTACTGTTACACTGTACACAATAGGTCATTTATCTTAGACTCAAGCCACATACCTGCTTTGCAGTAAAGCGAATCGAATTAGTCCTTGGCTGAGCCGAAATATAAATATGCCTGGAGAACTTTGTGCAAAGCCCATGAATGATTCATGAACCATTCCTTTTAAAAAGACTTATTTCATCATGTATAAAAAACACTGTGAAGAAAACACCAAATATTTAAATTATTTTTCAGCATTCTGGTGTAAAATTGATTGTTTATATCAACAATTGGTGGAATAATCGCAAAAGTACTTCTAGTTTTGAAGTTGAACGCCAATATAAAATTTGCATGCATGATGATTTAGTCGCCACTTTGAAAAATTGTCCAAATTGGGGGTATACCTGTCTAATGATGTATGCAACATCTCACCCCCACTAACTGGAAAAACCTACAAAAGTAATATCGACATTCAATCATAGCAGGATAATTTCCAGACACGATTGCATGCCTAACAATCATTCAAGATAGTTAAATCACTTATGTGTGAATCACGTCGCGGAGCTTGGAAACTGTAGTTTATCATTTAATGTGCGAGTAAGCAAGTAATGCAAATCGGAAGCAGGGTACATAATATGATCACCCGACCAGTTTTGTGTTAATGATCGGGTGTTTAGGACACATTTTTAATGTGGCCCTAGGATAGTAATGTAAACATTTGAAGCAAAATATAAAAACAAGAGGTACAAACAATTTAAAATCACTATTACTTATAATGTTCCCAGAGTTGAAATAATCATAAAATTTCCCACAATTTTGAATAAAGGTGTTGAAAATCTTCCCATGAAAAATCGCGACAGAAATAATATCACAATAATAATATTAATGTAGTGAATACATTTTTATATACTTCCCTCTTTCGCAATCAATGAACTTTTCATCGCACAATTACTCGAGGAATGTTTATAGAGCACATATTTACCACATATACTAATGTTTACTCAAGAAATCTTTCAACAAAAAACCAAAAATTCTTGCCGCTAATTCCTGATTTTCCTGCGATTATGACCACCAAAACCATACATTTTTTCCAGCTCCGATGTTAGCTGAGAAACGTCTGCATGTGAGAACTCCTGACTTTTACTCATATTACGATACTATAACAAAATGTTTTCAGCTTTGCTTTAACTGCAATCACAAGGAAACATCTAATTCTGACTTTTTAGATTTGTGACATGATCATTTAATTTAAGTTATACAATTTTTCAATGTGCAAAAATTGATGGTATGAATTATTGGTCTATGGATTAGCTAAATTGCTTTAAAATCTATTGAAAACAATGGAAGAAGCAGAACATTTCATCAAAATTGGTTCAAAAGTGACTAATTCACAGTTTGTTTAATTTATAAGCATCAATGTGTGCATTTTTTTCTTTTGATGTTTTACAGTGGAAATGAGGTATTTTCTTTTGTTAATCCATCGCTTTTCAACTGTCTATCAGAATTCTTTAAAGGGGTGTCGCAAATTCTGACCAAGAGGGACCTAAACTTTAACTGCCTGGGATCCAGGGCTCACTAAAGGGTCCTGGTGGGGTCCAGAAGCCAATACCTATTGGACAGTCCTAGGACTAGAGTCTCTTGAAGCCCAGCAATGGGGACACAATCCCCCCCCCCCTTCCCCCCAATTCAACCCACTCCTACACACACACACATATGCATCTAGATCCCACAATCGATGACGCTCATAAAAAAATATATATATCTAACTGGTGACAATTTAAAACAAGATTACACAGCACTAACATTTCTAAATGATGCATTTTCTTCGTCTCTTTTAAAAAAAAGAAATATTAAAGAACCCAAAAATCAATAAACCTAAAGCATTTCAGAATGTGCTGACACACTTCTAACTTAAGTTGTACTGATGATGTCCTCAATTGTAGGTGTGTCATAAGTTTGAAGGTGAGTTAACTATATGTGATCAATTGGTGGGTCTGGAGATGTTCACACAAATTTTTTTTCACACAAACAGTGACATGGCAAATTGACAACACACTTCTTGCGATTCTCTATTAACCTATAACTTAAAACACATACAGTTCTCCTATCCTATCCAGGTGGTGACATGAGTTGAAATAACAGGCCAACATAAAAGATCACAGAGAAATGCAGAACATGGCAGAAACATTTTTCCCCTCATCGACAAGTGATGACGTCCTCATTTGTGAGTGTGTCATCACTTGGAAGGTGCACAAACATACAAATGTCCTCAGTTGTGTGGGTCCACACAAGTTCCCATACATACTACGACCAGAGTATTGCAAAACTTGAATCGTGTGTAGAGGAAATCAAGATATGGTGTGCAGACAACAAACTAATTTTAATGATAGCAAAACTGAAGTAATTCATATTTTGTCACGTTTCCTAAGCACTACTCCAGTTTCCTCTGTTATGATTGGTAATTCATGTATATCTCCTGTTTCCTGTGTTAAAGACCTGGGTGTTATTTTTGATGATAAGCTTACACTGTTGCCACATGTAAATAATATATGCCGCTCCGCTTCACTTGCCATCAGAAAAATCAGCCAAATTCGTAAATATCTTGATCAAAAGTCGACTGAGACACTTATTCACGCATTTGTATCATCCAGACTTGATTATTGCAACAGTATCTTATTTGGACTTCCTTCTCAACAAATCTCAAAGCTTCAGCGCATTCAAAATACTGCTGCCAGATTAGTTACTCTCACAAGTAAGAAATCTCACATCAAACCCATCCTCCACCAACTTCATTGGCTTCCTATATGTGAAAGAATAAACTACAATTTTCTCACCCTCACATACAAAGCCATTCATGGTCTTGCTCCAAATTATATTTCCAACTTAATCACGTTACAATTACCAACTCGCTCACTCAGATCTAACAGTGCTATTCTCCTAAAGCCGCCAAAAATTAACACCAAGACTTACGGTGAACGTTCTTTTCAATCTGCAGCCCCCAAACTCTGGAACATTCTCTCAACCTACATCAGAAATGCCCCTACTTTAGATATTTTTAAGAGTGTATTGAAAACACACCTTTTCATGAGTTCCCCTTATTGGACCTTGTAACTTTATCCTGCTTGTATCTTTTCAAGTATGGTTTTTGTTCTCTTACTGTTTGTATCTTAAGGTATTTTTAAGAGTGTATTGAAAACACACCTTTTCATGAGTTCCCCTCATTGGACCTTGTAACTTTATCCTGCTTGTATCTTTTCAAGTATGGTTTTTTGTTCTCTTACTGTTTGTATCTTAAGGTTTTCTCATGTTATATTTGTTTATGTGAAGTGCATTGAGACCGATTAATATAATGCGCTATATAAAAATTGTATTATTATTAATATTATTATTACTATGGCAAAACTTACCTGGCTTATGTCCAAATCATCCATTAGTACCCGTATATCCTGCATGTCCTTCTGATTGTGGGAGCCAGTCACAAATAAATGCTTAACGTTCACTTCCGCCGAACAGACAATTTTAACCTGAACAAAGAGTGAGATATTGAACAATATATCATCAATGTATCCCTCCTTTTATACCTGTACAAGGAAAATGATTACTCTAATTATAAAGTGTGATCCTGACAGTCACCAACTCATACATCAGGAATTAGCATAAGAATTTGCATATTGATGACTGAAAGAACAAAAATCTGTAAAATTGCCATTTTTAAAGGAGCTGGTGGCCAAAAAGCGACGGAGTCTGCAAGATAAATCATGAATACCTTTCTTGCACCCAGTGGTACAGAATATTATAAACGCTACTAAATCCTGACCCAAGTACTAAATTTGTACACGTTTTCCGATTGACTTTTGAATTTGTTCCATGGGCGCGATAGGTGAACATATCTGTATCCAACAACAGTAAAAAACAGACCGTGTGATGTATTTTCTATTGGTTAACCCTTACTCTACCACGCGGCGATATTATCACCATTTTGGGTGCCAATGATAACAAATCATCGGCATTTAAAAAAATAATTGCTGGTAGAGTAAGGGTTAATCAACCCGTGACAAGTGTGCCAACTTGAAAATATATGCAGCATGAGCATATGCAGCCCGGTGGGTGGCCCACCAGGTCACTGAAGTAAAACGAGCCCAACTTTGCTGCTCGGAAGACCGAGGACCCTTCAATAATTATCCTGTGATTAGCCCGTACTCTACCACGCGGCGATATCATCGCTGTTTTGGGTGCCCTGTCTTTGACTCCGCCTCCCAGGCGCATTTAAAAAAAAAAAGTGCTGGTAGAGTAAGGGTTAAAATATACATCACTTGGCAGCCACTAACACTCACTTTTTGGCCGCTATAAGGCCCTTTAACCAATCTCAAACTTTTGAGCAACCTGCGGTTTTGATACAAATTTAGCCAGTGTCACTAGTGTTGTTAATCAATTTATAATTTGGTTAAAACAATAGAATAAACAACAGAATGGCAGAGTATGACTATTACAGCATCTTTGGTACACTCAAAAATGTGATGTTGGCAAAAGGCTCGTCGGTAAACTGATGTAAACTGAATATTGCCTTCTGGAACCCTTAAAAACTTAAAATACACTTCTACTGGAATGTAATGGTAGTTGCATAGACAGAATTACAGGAGAACAGGGGAAATTCCCCCTCCCTTTGCAATTTTGTTTTCTTCTGAGCTGATGTCTTCATGACCTGTACCTCGGCTTTCCGTTTAGTATGCACTGCAACCGCCGATTTTGGCCAAAATCGACAGCTGCACATCACACACCTCGCCAGAGCAAGGGCAACCTAATATGATATCATTATTTGCTTGTCCTGGCACAGCTACGATCTAATTACATTGCCAACACGTGCGAGTGTAATATGATGCCTCTATCTGATGCACGTTGGGCATATCATTAATTTCCCTATGATAGCATACTGAAAGGAAAGAGCTTGCACACTTAATGTTGGACATTGTCAACATTATTTCAAAATGATTTTTAAAAACATCTTTTGCATTACAATGTACTAGCACATGGTACAAAACTTTTGTTAGAAAAAAGGGAGGATGGTTCCCTGACCTTTGGTCAATATTTGCAAATCTAGGTCAAAGTCAACAAAACTGGCTTAATATATATTTAATTTCTTGGAACCTTAAGGTAACATTCAGTGTAGCTACAATATTTAAACATGTATTGCAAGAAATATACAATGTGTCCAGCTGTTACTTTCCAGAAAGATGTTTTTTTTTTTTATTCAGATGCGATAGCATCAGGAACCTATGCGGTCATGATGGCGTGTATGTGTATGTATGTATGGGTGTATGCGTGTGGGTGGGTGTATGTATGTGTGTGTATGTGACGGCCAGCTCATACACGCGATATCTCAAGACCAGTATACCGGATTCATGTCATATGTGGTATACATATAGCCCATGGTCTGTAGATGTGCCCGATTGTTTTTAATGGTGATGTCATGCATATTAATGAGTAGGAAGGGCTTAATGTAAAAATCTTGAAATGTTCATATTTTAAGAACCGTGTCTGTTTTGTTTCATATTTGGGATAATTATGATAATAGCTCGTGTTTACATGTTCATGATGTATAAATATTGAATTTCATTAATGTGCATAGTGGGCGGGGCTTAATACGATTTTGCTTAAAAGAGCTTGTAAAAACAATATTTCAAGATCCGTAAACTGGATTCATGTTACATTGGGTACACAAATAGCCCATGGTCAGGGACGGGGCTTACAGTGAAAATTTTGTAAAAGTGATAAATGAGCAACGGTATAGCCCTTTTGCATCATAATGGCATGATAATTTGTATTGGTTATTGTGCACATGGTTATGTTATCAATAGATGTCATTAGTATGCATGTTGGGTGTGGCTTAATGTGAAAGTGCTAAATGATGTAAACACCATACTGTATTTCATTAACTATATATCAGATTTATGCTATACCAGGTAAGGGTCATGGTCTATACATATGTTCTTAAGTTGTGGTAGTGATGTCATGAATATTAATGGTTAGGCGGGGCTTACTGACAAATTCTTGAAATAGAAAAAATTAGCAACCGTTTTTGCATCATACTTGCTATGATAATGTTGTTAATTATTGTGCAAATGCTAATGTTGCCAACATTTTCATTGATCTGTGTGGTGGTTGTGGCTTATGAATAAATATCATGGAACAAATATTTCATGATATACAATAGCATGACAATTAATACAAATTTTGCAAATCAATCTGCTTGTGTGTACAAAAAAACATCGAAACCACAAAACCTTTTGGTTCTGGCCATCATATGCCACCTCGTTTTGTGGAAGAATGCAAAACAAACAAAAAATACAACCAGGTAACCAAAGGGTTTGAGGTTCTTACGCGCAATATGGATTTTTAAGTTTTAACTACTTGTATAGCACATATGCAACTGCGGATCTAGGAAAATCACGAGGGGGTTCTGGTCATTATTAAAGTAATGAAAAATGTTGAAACTTTTTCAGGGGCGGGGAGGGGGGGGAGGTGGTTCCAACCCCACAGAACCATGGAACATATTGGAATAAGAGTGTAGTCTTATAAGCGGATAGCAGGGGGAATGTACTCCCTGAAAGTAATTCACCTTCCATATTGCATGTTTTCTGTCGATTGGGAAACTCTTAACAAAAAATTGAAGGAAAATTATGCAAAATCATTGGAAATTTTAGTAAGGTTTGGCATCATTTTACAATAATTGATACAAATTTACCAAAAATCGAGAAAAAATGCCCCAAAATCAAGGAAATTGCACAAGTATCAACTTGAAAGTGATTTCCTAAATATTAAAAGAGATACCCCAAACATTAAGGGAAATTTCCCACCAATTTATAAAAATTTACCAAAAATCAAAGATAAAGTAAGAAAATGAAAAAAAAATTCTGAAAATGACACAAGATTAAAAGAAATTGTTCAAATATTGAAAGCAATTTCCCAAACATTGAATGAAATTTCGAAAATTTAAGTAATTTACCAAAATAGAATAAAAAATGCCCCAAAATGAGGAAATTGCACAAGAATTAAGGAAATATTTCAAACATTTGATAAAATTTCCTGAAAAGTTAAGCAATTAACCAAAAATTGAAGAAAAAAAATCCCCAAAATGAGGAAAATTTTCCAAAAATTTGAAGAAAAACTAAAATTGCTTAAAATTGAAGGAAATTTCCCCAAAATTAAAGAAAATTTCCCAAACATGATGAATCACTCTGGCTATAAATTTTCAGTCCAATGCATCCAAACTCACCAGAATGTTTATAACTCACTTATGAAAACATCCTTTTAAAAGCTCAAATGAATCCTCAGCCCCACATAACATGCATGTCTTGGCCCTGCAGTAACCAAATCCACAATACCTGGCTCTTTACAATAAGTTCCATTGTATGCATATAGATGATTGGGAGTGTAATTACTGATGCGTAAAATCACTGAACTATCTGTGGTGGTTTTCTTAATTGCTTCCAGCATAGTCAAAAAGTAATTCCCACCGAAATGGAGGTTCTAACGGGTAAAAAGACTGAAAATTTGTAGCGGGATTGGGCGTAATGAATGTAAGAAGATTGGTCGAAAATCAAATAAAAATTTCTCAAACATTGAAGTAAATTTCCAAAAAATTTACCGAAAATCAAAAAAACATTTGCCCCAAAATAAAGTATTTTTCCGATAATTGCACAAGAATTAAAGAAATTTTTCAAAGATTTAAAAAGATTTCCATAAAATATCCGGAAAATTGAAAAGAAGGGGGTTCTGCTTATTATTGGAGTAATGAAATTTTTTGGCATTTTTTCGGAGGGGGTTCCAACCCCCGGAAACCCCCCTCTAGATCCACCCCTGCAATGGGCTCAAAATAACAATGACAAGGAAATATCTTACAGTAGGCCTACTCCAAAATAATGGAATATTACAATTAATTAAATTTAATTGCTACTTTGGGTAGCATTCACATTGACTTGTATACTAATTTCCTGACCCTAACTGACACTAAAACCTAACCCTTACTTTATTATAACCAAAATTTTGGAATGAGGGTTTCAGACCACAGAGAACCTATTTGCAACGGTAAAATTATGCTTAGAAATGGTAAAGAAAACTTTAGGCGACACCAAAATTGTCACCCAAAGTGTGTCACCAAAAGTTGTATGTTTCTAGTAAACTTTGTCGCCTAGAGTAGGCTGAACATAACAAGATGATGGGCTAAGAAAGGTGAGTCACCCCATAAAAAGTAAAAAGCCCAAACTAACACCACCACAAAAAATAAAAAATTAAAAGATGACCAGTTACATGATGAACTTTCAAAGCTATTAAAAACTGGTCTTCCAACTCATTTTCATGAAACCACAATTGACTCAAATCACTTAGTTTTGGTTGCAAATCTTTAGCATGAGTAAGCCTCATTCAGCATAATCTGTTGTGTCTCACTTTGTTTGAGTGCACTTTTACACAAAAGCTCCCATGTATGCAATAAGTGACAAGCTGATAAGTGGCCAATTCACATAACACTGGGGCTTTGTGTATGGCCTGGCACTAGAGGAGTTGTGGTTTTGTATTAATGATTTAAGAAAAGGATATTGTATATCCAGAATTGAAAAGTTAATCTCCTGATCAAAATGTAGGAAACTGTTAGGCCTTGTGGGGTAAAAGCTATAACATTATAAGTTTGTAATGTAGTAAAGAACTTATCAATGTTGACTTTAAATTGTGAACAGAATTTGAGCTAACTACCCACTCAGGCATACCATTCCACTCATTAACAACTCTTTGTGAAAAGCTAAAATGCTGAATATCTATCCGTGTTAACTCTTTGGTCAACTTCAAACTGTTACCTCATGTCACTTGAGGATTAGCTGAAACAAGCACGAAATTACAGAAAGTTACAGCATCACTACCAGATAGGAATTTAAAAACCTGAATCATATCGCCACGTACTCTTCTCAACTCAAGCTTGGTCAAACCAAGAATTCGCAACTAGATTCATAAGAGAGATTCTTTACTTCGGGAATAAGTCTAGTGGCTCTTTGCTGAACCTGCTCCAAAATGAACCTGTCCTTCTCATCAAAGGACTCCAAGCATGAATAGCATACTCAAGGTGAGGCCTGACTAACTGCTTATGCAAATTAAGGACAACTTCTC
>JAIGNY010001509.1:110000-237500 GCA_020152595.1 Chiridota heheva
TTTCTGTCAGCTACTACTACAATGACGCCAAAATATAAAAGAATTGATTTCTTAAGCACTTACAAAGCCACATGCCAAACCTAGTCATTACTCCATGAGATATGTTGCTGACATACAAACATATGCAAAAACCTATCCGACTTTGTTGACGGAGGTAAATATAATGAAATCAATGAAAATTCACCTGTTACAAATTAGCTGCATTTTGCACTTCATTGCATAAAAGTGACACTCATGTCACCATGAAAGTATTACCCAAAATTTGGTTAATAGCCTCCATGTTTACATGCATGAAAAAAGCGCTTTCAAACACGGTGGAGCTATCTACATTACAAAAGATCTCACACAATGTCACTTCAGAGAAATTTGCACCTTTCTTCTTTGGTTTCTTCTTTGCCACTTTCCAAAAGTACAATGCTGCCATCAGTCATCTAAAACATCACAATAATACTTACTGCCCTCTCTAATTTTCTTTTAAAAGTGGTGGGGCTATTCATACTTTGCAAGCAAGAAGGAATATGCAGGATTCAGTGTTGGATGAAGTTTCATTTTGAGACAAATTTGTATGATTTTAATAGCTGTCAAGGAACTTTCCACAAAGGAAGTGAAACCAAATGAGTCATGAGCTTCACACTGATTTAGTTCAGATTTACAAATCTTAGATTACTGATAATACTTTAGTTTAGGTTTACAAATCTTAGATTACTGATAATGATTTAGTTTAGATTTAAAAATCTCAGATTACTGATAATAATTTAGTTCAGATTTAAAAATCTTAGATTACTGATAATGATTTAGTTCAGATTTAAAAATCTTAGATTACTGATGCTTATACATTTATTACCAATCAGCAGAATCACCTGCGATATCTTAAATAAATAATGTAAAGATTACTTTTAATATGAGCCTTAATCGATATGATATGTATGCTTTATGGCCTACAATGTCACAATTTTTGCATATATTTATAATTCTTGGACTTTCGACCATAAACAAAATATGTATTTAAGTAACTGTTCACGCAAATTTGTTTTATGCGCATGAATTAGCATGATGTCACCGAAAAACGGAGCAAAAGTGTTCCAGGAAAACAGGCCTACCATATAAAAAATTGCCGTTTTAAACTATACTTAAAGGTACAGGGATGCATAGAAGCAACATTATTACCTAACTTGTTTTAAAATCTATTTAATACTATCATATTAGCATAAAAAGCTCATCAAAATTGGTTTTAAAGTTATGACGATCCAGGAGGCCTATTACTTTCCAACCCCAAGTCCCGATTGGCAAATGGAATCAGTCGGGAGATTATATTTCAAACCCTTGTCTCCACTAAGTCTCACTCTCCTGGACTCTTTCATTAACACCAATGCTTGATTAACCACAGTGAATGTGAGCACACTAAATTGCTGGCTATACACAGCTACACAGTCCTTTTAGTGAATTGTGGTTTGGAGATCTTATTTTCTGAGCCAAGCCAACCAATTGATTCAATAATAGTTTTCTCCAATTAGAGCCTGGAGGAATTCAAGAGAAAGAATAAAAAGTACTTAGGTAGGATAATAATTGGTAGATAAATTGTGATTTCTGTGCTGAAGGGTTTCTGGACAAGTTTTTAATAGGCTTCTTGGATCATCATGTTAATATTGCCAATGATACAGTATCTCTAATATCAATTTCCATATTTTATTCAAATTTTGTGATGTATTACAGGTAGGGTGACCTTTGGTAATTTCTGTTGTGAATCCTTTGTTTATCAAAGTCTACCATAAATCTTGGAAGTAGTGCAGCAAATTCTGACCAAATGTCTTTGGGTCTTTGCCATGCCCCCAATTTGCCATGCCCCTAATTTGCCATGCCCCCAATTTGCCATGCCCCTAATTTGTCATGCAACTAAGATTTACGAGAAAAATTTAAAGAATTAAGCAAATTTGAGCTCTTCACCAATCATACATCACAAATTTTGCATGAATAAAAAACTGATTAAACTTTGATCAGTCATAACTCAAAAATTAAACGTGTTTTTTTTTTCTTTAAAATTAAAAACTGATCTGCTCAGAATTTGAAACTGCTACATGTCCATCAGCCTTTAAAACTGCTGATTGAAACTATTACATGTTCATAAGCCTGCTGATTAAAACTGCTAAATGTCCAGAAGCTGGCTGCTGATTGAAACCGCTAGATGTCCATCAGCCTTTAAGGCTGCTGATTGAAACTATTGCATGTCCATAAGCCTGCTGATTGAAACAGCTAAATGTCCAGAAGCTGGCTGCTGATTGAAACTGCTACATGTCCATAAGACTTTATGGCTGCTGACTAAAATTGCTACATGTCCATAAGCCTGCTGATTGAAACTGCTAAATGTCCAGAAGCTGGCTGCTGATTGAAACTGCTACATGTCCATCAGCCTTTAAGGCTGCTGATTGAAACTATTACATGTTCATAAGCCTGCTGATTGAAACTGCTAAATGTCTAGAAGCTGGCTGCTGATTGAAACTGCTAGATGTCCATAAGACTTTAAGGCTGCTGATTGAAATTGATACATGTCCATAAGCCTGCTGATTGAAACTGCTAAATGTCCAGAAGCTGGCTGCTGATTGAAACTGCTTAATGTCCATAAGCCTTTAAGGCTGCTGGTTGAAATTACTACATACCTATAAGCCTTTAAGGCTGCTGATTGAAACTGCTACATGTCCATCAGCCTTTAAGGCTGCTAATTGAAACTATTACATGTTCATAAGCCTGCTGATTGAAACTGCTAAATGTCTAGAAGCTGGCTGCTGATTGAAACTGCTAGATGTCCATAAGACTTTAAGGCTGCTGATTGAAATTGCTACATGTCCATAAGCCTGCTGATTGAAACTGCTAAATGTCCAGAAGCTGGCTGCTGATTGAAACTGCTTAATGTCCATAAGCCTTTAAGGCTGCTGGTTGAAATTACTACATACCTATAAGCCTTTAAGGCTGCTGATTGAAACTGCTACATGTCCATAAGCCTTTAAGGCTTCTGATTAAACTGCTACATGTCCATCAGCCTTTAAGGCTGCCAACTGAAACTGATGCATGTCTATAAGCCTTTAAGGCTGCTGATTGAAAGTGCTGCATGTCCATAAGCCTTTAAGGCCATGATTGAAACTGCTACATGTCCATAAGGCTGCCAATTGAGATTTATACATGTCTATAAGCCTTTAAGGCTGCTAATTGAAACTGCTACATGTCCATAAGCCTTTAAGGCTGCTGATTGAAACTGCTACATGTCCATAAGCCTTTAAGGCTGCTAATTGAAACTGCTACATGTCCATAAGCCTTTAAGGCTGCTGATTGAAACTGCTACATGTCCATAAGCCTTTAAGGCTTCTGATTGAAACTGCTAATGTCCATAAGCCTTTAAGGCTGCTACTACATGTCCATAAGCCTTTAAGGCTGCTGATTGAAACTGCTACATGTCCATAAGCCTTTAAGTCTGCTGATTGAAACTGCTACATGTCCATAAGCCTTTAAGTCTGCTGATTGAAACTGCTACATGTCCATAAGCCTTTAAGTCTGCTGATTGAAACTGCTACATGTCCAAATGCCTTTTAAGGCTACTGACTCAAACAAATTTTGAAACAAATTTAGCAACTTTGATGAAATTAGTATGATGACTCTTTTTTACCATTCATTTTTTGTAGTTCAACACCTCTTTAAAGGATTTGAGCTAAGGCAACAACTAGGGAACAGCTGGAATATCATTCAGCATTTGAGCCTTAAAATTGCAGCATTCATCACATCTGAAGGGTTTTCTTTGAGATGTTGCGGTGTGAGTATGTTTGCCTCTCGTGCCTTCATACTAGTATGCATTTTCTCCTTTTTTTATTGTGTGTATTTGTGCGAATTTTGTGTTTAAAAAAAAGACCAAAAATTTCACTAAAAATTTGAACTTTTAGTGAAGTCAGGTAGCTCAGTTGGTAGAGCGCACAACTGAGATGCTGGAGGTACCGAGTTCAAGCCCCATGCAGGTCTAACCCGTTTTTCCACAGCAATGCAGACAGATACGCCGATCATCAAAGCGGAAGTACCTCAATTACAGCTCTTGCTCCCCATTCAGCTGTTGAGAGAAGTGGCAATGGTTGAATGGTCGGAGGGGACGTTAAGCCGTCGGTAGGACAGTCACATTCTACCTGGTTCTCTGAACGCTATTCGAGAAGAGAAGCATGAAAACGCGATGTTCATTCACTTCCCTGAGCTAATGGATGGATGATGTGATGTTTAGGCAGCTCTCCTCTATATTAAAGCTCTGATGTTTGTAAAGCGCTCTTGAATATACTTGTATAGAAAGTGCGCTATTTAAAATATTTACTATTACTATTATTAATTACTATTACAGACATAAAAAGAATTTCTTCAGGTCTTACAGGTGCCAAGAAATGACAAACATGATCTGGGAAGCCTATTTGCAGACATAATAGAAACTTATCCCGCTTTGAGTCTTACCATCTTACCACTCCTTTCTCCTGGGTATGGAGATTGAGGCTTCTCTAAGCAAATTCTTCCATCTCTTTCTGTCTCTTGCTACTACTACAGCTTCTCCCCAGCTGTTCCATCCAAAACTGTTTCTCTCCTTTTCTGCCACTCTTCTCCATGTAGTCTTAGGTCTTCACTTCTTTCTTCTGGTGTCCAGGTGATAGATATTCTGGCATAGTTTTCTTTAACCTTTCTTAATACATGACCCAACCATCTCCACCTTCTCTTAAATATCTCCTTGCTTATCTCCACTGTGCCTGTTCTTTCATATAGTTCTTCATTGGTGACTTTCACTGGCCATCTAATCTTTAGAATAATTTTAAGACATCTCCTTTGAAAAACTTCTAGTTTCTTCTCGTCAGCTTCGAGGTTTCACATCCATTGAGGAGTACTAAGATTACATTTGATTGAAATATTTTCAGTTTAGTTTTTATCCGGTAGATGTTTGATTTCCAAATCTTGTCAAGTTGTCTAAAAGTTGCCTGTGTTAGCCCAATTCTGCATGTCATGCCTTCATCAGTGCCTCCTTCTTTGGACAGGGGTGCACCAAAATAGACAAAGCTATCAACATCTTCAAGCTCTGTATTTGCAACTTTAATTGTTCCATCAGTTTTGTTGTTAATGCGCATGATATTTGTCTTTTTTTCATCAATCTTAGACCAATCGTTTTACCTGTTTCATGTAGTTTGCTTGTTTGTCTTGCTAAAGTTCTTTGGTGCTAGAATTAAGTGCCATGTCATCATCTTAGTCAAGATCATCTAGGGCTGTAAATAAGTTCCACCGGATTCCATTTCTTCTGCCTTGTGTACTGATTACCCAGTCAATAGTAAGTATAAAGAGGACACCAGACATTACACATCCTTGTTTTACCCAAGTTTTCACATAAAACCAGTCAGAAAGTGTGCTATCGCTTAACACTGCACATTTGCTGCCATCATACCAGCTCTGTATACTATTTGTGTATTTCATGGGTATCCCATAATGAGCCATCATCCACATCATGCTTCTGTCTAGACTGTCAAACACCTTCTGAAAGTCAATGAAGTTGAAGTAAACTGTGGCTTTCCTTTCCACGCATTGTTCTATTATATTTCCATGGGTTAATATTTGTTCAGTAGTTCCTCTGCCACTCCCAAAGCCAGCTTGCTCATAACGAAGATTCGTATCTATTGTGCTGCGTAGCCTGTCAATCAATATCTTTCCGAATATCTTACCTGCTGTTGGTATTAAGGATATACCTCTGTAGTTCTCACACAAGTTGTCAGGTCACCTTTCTTTGGTATAATAGTTACAATGCTTTTTTCCATGCATGTGGCACTTCTTCTGTATGTAAGATTTGATTGAATAATGTAGTTAAGGTCTCCTCCATCACACCCATACTAACTTTCCACATTTCAATGCTTATTCCATCCACTCCTGCTGCTTTTCCAATTTTCATCTTTGACACAGCAAGCTTTATTTCTTCGGCTTGGATCTCACCCATCTCGACATTAATGTCATCTTCATTTGCCTCTATACCTTGGTTGGTTGCCTCTGGCATAGGTTGATTTGAAGTGTTCTTTCCATCTTTCTCTCATCTCATCTTCTCTAGTGATAAGCTTTGCATTTCCATTCCCTACTCCAACATTCTTCTTTCTTCCTCTATAACATATTTAGGATAAGTTGAGGATAGGATATGTTTAACATATTCAGGATAGAGGCCACAACAGTCAAATGAAGTATTCTGGGATTGTGGTGCAGTTTGCAGGAGACTGGGAATGAGACGTAAGTCATCTCTGACTGGAAGCTCACACAGGAAGCCTTTGATAAGTTTGAGCAGCTGAGGGAACCGCAGTTGGCAGGTCCAAATGGGTGCTACCAGTCGTACATCGCCATACTTAGTACCCTCGGTACTAACGTGAACGGAAAGGCATAACCCATGTAGTGAGTTCCTTTGATTGTGAATGCGTTGACTGCCATACCCACAGGTCAGAGTGCAGAAAATTGGTAGCTTGTAATCGCCACGGACGCAAACAGATCTATGTCCAAGAGGCCGAATGTTGTCCAGATCGCTCTGGTCACCTATGGCAAGAACGCCCATCCTGTGGGTGCTCCACGAAGGCGAGACGAGAGATCTGTGATGTTCTCTTAGCCCAAAAGGTGAATGGCCTAAAGGCTGACATACTTCGTCATGCACCAAGACAAGAGGAAAAAGTGAAGAAAGTCCTCAGTGGTGTTATGTCAGTGCATATCTCAACTATTTTGTTCAGTGCTTGCATAATAAATGTAAAGGTGCCCAGCAAACTGCCTATGATTCCAGCATAATGATGTGCTGAATATACCAAGTACCGTCCAGGTTCCTGCAATTGGGGAGCACGTTAAATGTGCTCCCCCCACCCCGTCCAAGACACATCTGTCGAGTGCAAACTTTGCTCCTTATGACAGGCAGGCATGATCGCACCACCACTAGACGTAACAGACCACCAATGGAAGGTATGGAGTGGGGGTACTGAGGTGTCATACTAGACCACAAAAGGTCTAGTAAAAGGAGACGTAGGTCCCTCATGTGAAACCTGCACATAGAGACTATGCTCATCAGACTGAATAGGCAGCCTAGGAACATCAGCCAGTCTCTCGCCAGAGGCATTTGCTGGGAGAGGAGGAAATCCGCTCTCGCCTCCATGGCTAGAACTCTTTCCTTTGTTGGTCTAAGCAGCCTTGTGCAAAGTTCCAGGATGGCAGATGTCTGGAATGGCATGGTGGGAGCAGGTTGGAAAAATCACTCGCCACTTGCCATGCAAAAAGAATTGTGGAAAGTAAAAATATTATAATACACTGTGTTACTCGCCACACTTAATAAAAATAAAGCCATGGTGAGTGAAAATCTTGCTATGATAAATTGTTACAATACTGTCTTGTGTTTTTTCTCCACTTAAAAAGGCCTCCACACACACAAAAACAAGTGATATTTCCATTAAAATCCAAAATATAAATCATTATTTGGCTGATAGGCGTCAACTTTAATTGTTCAAAAGACCACCTAGTGTGTAGCCATATACACTGTTTACATCCAGTGAATGGCATGGTATGAAGGCAATGGACGTACCTGGGTAAATACAATATCTTGATGCTTTCAGCAAGTTACCGCGTGACCCAGCTAAACAGATCAATCTGATTGGCTCACATAGCTTGCAATAAATGCATTAGTGTCAATATGGGTGGGAACACTATATCCTTCTGAATGTCTTTGCTTGACAGAAATGGAAAATTTTAGACTCCCTATCTCCTGCGCTAAAAAAAATAATTCTACTTTTCGTTATGAGTATGACCTCGTGCCATTCTTAGATGTTATTGTGTTGCAATTATGGGAGAATTTAACAATTAAACAAACTTTGCAAGCATTTTGTTAGACAGTTACTTGAGGGTTGTGATTTTTTTAAGAAGAAAAAATTAAAGTTCCGATGATCTTAATGGTATTTAAGTCATTGTTAATTGTATATATCCTTTTCCACATGGGATACGTGTACAATTGTTTTTAAACTGTATGAGTATGTTTTGCAAAAATTTTTTTTGCAAAAATAGCATGCCGCTAAGTTTCTCTTTAAGCCTACTCCCACCAGACACCTGAGTTTATCCTGAAAACTCAGGTATGACAATTACCAACCAAATTTCCTGTTCAGTGTATTGTGTTTCCACTCCCAACAATGATTGTTTATCTGCCAATCTATGCACACCACAGCCAAGTAGCCTAAGGTTATTTGTGTGTGTAAATTACAGAAATCCAGTGCTGAATACACAAGGCACTTTTGTGATTGAAATCACACATCGTATTAGGTGTTTTAGTGGGAGAATTTGTTTTCAAACTGGTGATAAAATAGCTGTATATCATATGCCTGAGGTGATTTGTGCATGAACTGTGAATGATTGACAGACCATTTCTCCTAAAGAAAAGATACTGCTTCATGTTTGAGTCTCGCGAATATGCCTTTTCCATCTTTTTTTAGGGGCAAGTTCTGTATTTCGAACAAAACTTTTGGACATTTAAAACAAAAATGATTTTAAAACGAAGAAAACATTTAACGTTCTTTTACTAATGAGTTGAGCATTACTTCATTGATGTGCTGGTTTGCTTTATCTTTCTTTAAACCTTTCTTCCACTGAAAAGTGGGAGATCAGATCTCCTTTGATCCCTACTTCTATTGGCTACTTCTCAGTCTATGTTCAAGTTTCATCCAAGACCACTCAACGACATAACCTTTGACCTGAATAAAACTGAAAAAGTGGTCAATTTGACTATGATGACATACTCAAATTTAGCACTAGTGGAACTTATAAATGTTGTCTACAACAGTGATCCGCAAACTTTTAGAAAAGGGACCCAATGGAAATTTTAGGCACTTGACCACGATCGATCGATCAATCGAGCTCCCTGCTGCAAAGGTAAAATCATAAAAACACACTACTCTTAACATGAGTACATTTATATAAGCCATTTTTTAAATTATAGCAATAATATGATTAATTATTTTTATTATTATTATATTTTGAGTATTTGCATTAAACTGATAATAAAAGTAAAGAAAAATATCATGATGTTTCTTGATGATATTTTGTGTCAATCGATAACACTTAATCATTCCATGGACGCGAGTGTCGTCCACGTTGAAAGTAAATGATCATCACTGTTGATGTAACAAGTGGTGACTTTAGGTCGTAACTCCTCCCATGCTCCTCTCACTGCAAATTATATCAACCAATCAGCATGATGCGCTAAACAACACACAAGATTCAAGCTTGTTTTAAAATGAAATCACTTTAAAACCATATCCACGCCTAATTTTAATCAACTCCGAATGGCATTAAGATCGTAACCCACTTGATGTTTAAACAGATATTATCTTTGTGGGTCTACAGCGACAACCGACAATATTATTAATTTATCCGCGTGCTACCCTTTGATGAGTACCCTCGCCGACATCAGCAGTGCATGGATAAGTCTTTGTTTAAAGTTGATAACTTGGCTGTTGTTTGTATTTGTCTAGCAAAATTTGATCGATTGTGAGCAATCTTTGTTGTTGACGGAATAATAACAAATGTACCAATAAATTTAGTGCTTCTGACAAAGTTTGATTACCCACTGAATTTTTGGCTACCCACTTTTAAGTCGCGACCGATAGTTTGCTGACCGTCAGTCTACAACTCTGACCAACAAAGATTATTTCAAATAAACCAACAAATTGTAAAAATAAGTTTTAACCAGCGTGCCCAGAATGAACCCTGACAACCAATCAGAATCCAGCCTACCTTGTTGTCATAAAATGTGTCAATCATCGTTATAAATCTCCTCGCTGATGTCTTCATCGATAACGACATCTGTGGGATATCTTGGATAAAGATGATGTCAAATTCTCTTCCAAGCGCGAGGTAGTCAACTGCACCCAAGGCCTGTAAGGGGTAAAGAGGGGGAATCATACACTTAAAACACTTCAAAGAGGATTTTATGTATTTCTTTCTTCTTAATTGCCTCTTTTTAAATGATTGGAAAAAGATAGTTTCACCATGTCTGCTCATGTACCTTACTTTTTTATAAAAATATATAGAAATATACCACACTGTATACTGCACTGACTACTTTCAACAAACACTGGTGAAATGCAACTCATAAACAGAATAAGATACCAACATGACTTGTCCTCTTCTTAAAAATTTGTTTTAGCAAATCATAACCACAAACTTACTTTAGCAAATAATGAGACCACTTATCTTAATTAAAATAACTGCTCAACCACACAGTACAGACTTCATCCATTGCTAATTTGATACTCATCACCAACTTCCACAACAAGCCAGGACTAACAGGAGAACAAATACAATGGAGCTATTGATAAGGGAAATTTAATCCTAATTGCTTGTGGTTTTCAGAATGAAGAAGATATGGAGAAAAGTCTGATCCGATCTGCCTTATTTATCAGGTTGGGTCTGACTGTTTGAAACTTTCAGGAGCAGAAAAACTAATGAACAAGATTTTTCACCAATTTTTTTTGTAGTAGTCTTCCAACATATACATGAAAATGAAAATTTACTGCAATATTCTTTTAAAAATATATGGGCAAACATATATCACAACGTAGCCTTATATCGTATGAAACAAAACAAAAAGAGGAAATAGACAAATTCTGTCAAACTTCAGTTGCAAATTGGACATCCTGTAGGGTCTTTTATTCGGTCACAATTTTTTCTTACATAAATTCAATGTTTTTTTAATCATCTACCAGAAATTTAAAGGGAATTAGCTCTTTCTGACAAACAATTTTTGTTGTTGTAAATTTTATCAATCAACATCTTGGCAGAAAAGATTTTTTTTTTACAAGTACTTGAATTATGGAAAGATAAATTAAAACAACCCACAGACTTTAGTTATTTTACATCCATTTCTTAACAGCCTAGGTTAAATAGAGATGTCTGAGACCATTTGATAAACCAGTTGTGAACCAATGAAGACCCAACAGGGATTGAACCCACCTCTAGCTTGCCAAGCTGATGATATGACCACTTGATCACAGAGAGGTGAAGCACTGAAGTGAAGACCCACTAGGAATTGAACCCAGGACCTCTAGCTTGCCAAGCCGAAGTTATGACCACTAGACCACAGAGAGGTGAATCACTAAAGACCCACTAGGTATTTAACCTGGAACCACTGGCTTGCCAAGCTGATGCTATGACCACTAGACCACAGAGAGGTTAACCAATGAAGACCCACCAGGAATTGAACCCAGGACCTCTAGCTTGCCAAGCCAATGTTAGGACCACTAGACCACAGATAGGTGAACCACCACTTAAGACCCACCAGGAATTGAACCCAGGACCTCTACTTTCCAAGCTGATGCTGACCACTAGACACAGAGAGGTGAACCACTGAAGACCCACCAGGAATTGAACCCAGGACCTCTAGCTTGCCAAGCTGATTCTCTGACCACTAGACCACAAAGAGGTGAACCAATGAAGATCCATCAAGAATTAAACCCAGGACCACTAGACCACAGAGAGGTGAACCAGTAAAGACCCACTACAAATTGAACCCAGGACCTCTAGCTTGCCAAGCCGATGTTATGACCACTAGACCACAGAGAGGTGAAGCACTGAAGACCCACCAGGATTTCAACCCAGGACCTATAGCTTGCCAAGCCGATGTTATGACCATTAGACCACAAAGAGGTGAACCACTGAAGACCCACCAGGAATTCAACCCAGGACCTCTAGCTTGACAAACCAATGCTATGACCACTAGACCACAGAGAGGTGAACCACTGAAGACCCACCAGGAATTCAACCCAGGACCTCTAGCTTGACAAACCAATGCTGTGACCATTAGACCACAAAGAGGTGAACCACTGAAGACCCACCAGGAATTCAACCCAGGACCTATAGCTTGCCAAGCCGATGCAATGACCATTAGACCACAGAGAGCTGTCTTCCCATTCATACATTTATTCCTGTTCAAATAGATACAGAAACTCCTCAAACATTTGCATGAAACTTTAAAGCATTAAGGTCTTTAGAGTTCATTTTGTTGCTCACTATGCTTTTTCAAATTTAAGCTTGAACCAGATAAGAACACACGATTCCCCCTGGACAGGCACCAGTCCATCACAGGTCAACTCCCCAGCAGTGCTGGTATTCACTTTACATCTGAGTAAACTGGAGCAAGTATAGTGAAGTGTCTTGCTCCAGGGCACAATGCTGGGCTCGCCCTGGGAATCAAACCCAGTACCTTTCGCATACGGGCATGGCTCCTTAATCACCACCACACCTCTATGTTGCCTTTCAGGTTGATTTAAAACCTTTCTTTGCAAGGAGATGGAAGTGAGCTCTTAAAGCAGTAGACACATCTCCACCATCTCGTTTTACTTATTTTAAGTCCTTGTAATAATCATTCATATATGCTCCTCCTGACCAGTGGCCCTCCCATGGTACACTACATCTCCAAATAGCTCACCTGTTTGCATAAATCGTCAAATGACAACCTGGCGATTCTTCTGCATGCTTCTGGTACATGAAGAGTTCTTCCCAGATGTCTCAGCTGCCTTGGGGTAATTTCTAAGTTTAGATTCAAAAGAGAAGTTTAAGAATTTAAAATGTTTGTTTTATACTAAAAAGAGAGAAATATATGAGAAATGAGATAAAGGGAACAATTATTACACTTCAATCAATTTCTTGAAGAGGATATTGTTATCATACAGGTTTTGTTCCTACAAATGTGTCAAAATGAGATGAAATTCAAAATAAGATAGGATTCAAGACAAGACAAGAGTCGAGACAAGATGGGAATAAAGACAAGATGAATGTCGAGATGAGACAAATATAGAGATGAGATGGGAGTCAAGACAACAAGGAAATCAAAAACGAGAAGGGAATCGAGATGAGATGAATGTCAAGATGAGTTGAAATAAGAAGGGAGTGGATGCGACAGGCTTCAAGATGAGATGTTATGAAGCCCCTGTCGAGAGGAGAAGGATCTCCAGATGAGACAAGAATCAAGATTAGACAGGTATCAAGATGCAATGAAGGTACATTGAGAGAAGCAAGGTGACAAGAAGTGGCATCAAATCATTGATGGGTGCCTTTCAAAATTAATCATTTTCACTGTTGAAACAGAAAATATATATCCAATGCATATCAGAGGTGTAGGGAGTGAAATTTATTGAACTGGAATTCAACTGGGCACCTACCATTCCATTGTCAAGGCAGACAAAATCTTAATCTACTGGCTGGGGTTGTACATGTCCTTATTTGATCAATGCGGTGATAATCAAACATTATTCACACTCTTCTGAATCAAGCATTCTCACATTCTTTTAGAATGGAGCATGGTTGTTATGTCACTCTTCTGAATCAAGCATTCTCACACTCTTTTAGAATGAAGCATGGTTGTTATGTCACTCATCTGAATCAAGCATTCTCACACTCTTTTAGAATGAAGCATGCTTGTAATATCACTCTTCTGAATCAAGCATTCTCACACTCTTTTAGAATGAAGCATGGTTGTTATGTCACTCATCTGAATCAAGCATTCTCACACTCTTTTAGAATGAAGCATGGTTGTTATGTCACTCATCTGAATCAAGCATTCTCACACTCTTTTAGAATGAAGCATGCTTGTAATATCACTCTTCTGAATCAAGCATTCTCACACTCTTTTAGAATGAAGCATGGTTGTTATGTCACTCATCTGAATCAAGCATTTTCACATTCTTTTAGAATGGAGCATGCTTGTAATATCACTCTTCTGAATCAAGCATTCTCACATTCTTTTAGAATGGAGCATGATTGTAATATCTCTAAAATAATTAGTGAAATCAATACTCAGGACAAGATGACTCACCCATCATCAGGCCCCTTATTATCCCTGGTATCTTTGCCGTAAGCATATGGAGTGGATGGCTTTCCTGGACAGAACGCCAGTCCATCACAGGCTGAGACAATGCCAGTCCATCACAGGCTGAGACTTACCAAGGTTTAAAACGTCCTGACAGAGTATTGAAATCAAGAGGCCTACGGCTGATTTATCAACCAGTTGTGCAACATTGGTTGGAGACCCACCAGGAATCAACCCCGGGATGCTAGGTTGGGAAGCGAAAACTTTACTGTATTGTCACAGAGGTCTCCCTTCCCAACAATGCTGGTACTCATCTACAGTTGAGTCAACTGCAGCAACTAGAGTAAATTACAAACTTATCATGCTATTGCTTTTACCCCACAAGTCCCAACTGTTTACTGCATTCTGATCGAGATATTATATTTCCAACCCTAATATATGATATCCTTTTCTTAAATCAGTTCCACAAAACCACAACTGCTACAGTGACAGGCCATACACAAAGCCACAGTGTTATATGAATTGACCACTTATCAACTTATCCCACTCCATACATGGAGCTTTTGTGTAAAAGTGCACTCAAGCAATGTGAGGACAAGATTGTGTTGTACTAAAATTTAAGTGGATTTGAGGGGTGTTCATTTTTATTTGTGGTTTCGTGAGAAGGGGTTGGAAGACTAGTTTTTAATAGCTGTGGAAGTTCATCATGTATCTTGCTAGAAATTCATCATGTATCTTGCTCAAGGACACAATACAGCATTCACAATGGAAGTCAAACCCAGTACCAATTGCATACAAGCATGACTCCTTAACCACTGCACCTCAAAAATAACAAAACATTTTCTTTTGAGATTTTCTTACTTTCGCCCTGAAGTCTCGCTAGTTGAAGAAAAGTACTTTCAAAATCTGAATTTGTTTCCTCTCCTTCGTTGATGTAGTATATTTTGGCACCAGCTGGAAGATCTACAAAGAATTGAATATTGCAATAAATCAAATGTTTATGGTTATAGATACATCATTAACTAAAATGTTTCAAAAATCATAAAAATAGCAATATTTCCAGTCCCAAACATATTAAAATTGACTATTATTTAATTTAAGTTATTAAATTAGCCAAAAATTCCATCATAAGTTAAAATTTCATCATTTTTCAACAATCAGGTATCATGTAATATGTAAATTATCAGGTAAATTTATGTTTGATTGAGCTGACTTTTTTTTTTATGTCAATCCATTGAATTTTAAATACCTGGCAGAATGTTTGAAAATCTACCATAACCCCAACAATAATCAACATCTAATTAAAAAATCATATTTCAATTATTTCCATGACTTCAAGTTACCTATTTGGCAAGTTATTTCAGATTGAAAGTCAAACATAACCACGGAAACTTCTTTTACACTATCCAAGCAAACGTTACTATTTTAATAAGAGTTGAAAAACTTAAGTTTCCAATCCAAGTAGATATGAGAGGGATAAAATTTTTAGTGAGGGAGAGACAACAAATAAAGAAAAGCAGATTTGAGTGGGAGACAATTTAGAGAGGAGAGACAACAAATGAAGGAGAGCAGATTTGAGAGTGAGACAATTTAGAGTGAAAGAGAGATGACAAATAAAGGAGTAAATTTGAGTGGGAGACAATTTAGAGTGAAGGAGAGACAACAAATGAAGGAAAACAGATTTGAGAGGCAGACAATTTAGTGTGAAGGAGAGATGACAAATAAAGGAGCAGATTTGAGAGGGAGACAACTTAGAGTGAAGGAGAGACAACAAATAAAGGAAAGCAGATTTGAGAGGGAGACAATTTAGAGTGAAGGAGAGATGACAAATAAAGGAGAGCAGATATGAGTGGCAGACAATTTAGTGTGAAGGAGAGATAACAAATAAAGGAAAGCAGATTTGAGAGGGAGACAAATTAGAGTGAAGGAGAGACAACAAATAAAGGAGCAGATTTGAGAGGGAGACAAATTAGAGTGAAGGAGAGACAACAAATAAAGGAGCAGATTTGAAAGGGGACAATCTAAGAGTAAAGGAGAGACGACAAATATAGAGCAGATTTGAGAGAGAGATAATTTAGAGTAAAGGAGAGACAACAAATAAAGGAGCAGATTTGAGAGGGAGACAATTTTGAGTGAAGAAGAGACCACAAATAAAGCAGAGCATATTTGAGTGGCAGACAATTTAGAGTGAAGGAGAAACAACAAATAAAGGAGAACATATTTGAGTGGGAGACAATTTAGAGTGAAGGAGAGACGACAAATATAGAGCAGATTTGAGAGAGAGACAAATTGGAGGGAAGGAGAGATGACAAATAAAGGAGACCAGATTTGAGAGGGAGACAATTTTGAGTGAAGAAGAGACCACAAATAAAGCAAAGCATATTTGAGAGAGAGACAATTTAGAGTGAAGGAGAGATGACAAATAAAGCAGAGCATATTTGAGAGGCAGACAATTTAGAGTAAAGGAGAGATGACAAATAAAGCAGAGCATATTTGAGTGAGAGACAATTTAGAGTGAAGGAGAGATGACAAATAAAGCAGAGCATATTTGAATGGGAGACAATTTAGAGTGAAGGAAAGACAACATAGAGTGGAATATACCAGCAATGACTTAGCATGAGACATCCTACCTTTCCTATAGTCAATTCCGGAGTCTAATCGCACAACATCACAATGATTCTGTGGAAAAGACAAAAAAAAAAGAGTTATCATCAATATCTTAAAGGGTATATGTAGAGGTAACATTAGCTAAATTGCTTTAAATTTTATCTACCCCTTTAAATATATCAGTCCTTTTAAAACTGATCTGCCCTTTAGAATTTATCTGCCCTTTAAAATTTGTCTGCCTTTTAAATATATCTGCCCTATAAAATTTATCTGCCCTTTTAAATTCATCTGCCCTTTAAAATTTGTCTGCCTTTTTAAATTGATCTGCCCTTTAAAATTTATCGGCCCTTTAAGCCCTTTTAAACTTATCTGCCGTTTTAAATTATCTGCCCTTTAAAATTTGTCTGCCTTTTTTAAATTGATCTGCCTTTTTAAATTGATCTGCCTTTTTAAATTGATCTGCCCTTTTAAACTAATCTGCCCTATTAAATTGATATGCCCTTTTGAAATTAATCTGCCCTTTTAAATATATCTGCCCTTTAAAATTTGTCTGCCTTTTTAAATTGATCTGCCCTTTTAAATTTATCTGCCCTTTTAAATTGATCTGCCCTTTAAGCCCTTTTAAACTTATCTGCCCTTTTAATTTTTTCCCTTCAGACAGAAAAAGAAAGGACACATTTAAGAGCTATCAGCTTTATGCATGATTATACACACTGCACTCCCATTGAGCAATAAGAGTATAAGAGTTAAAAGAAATCAAACTTGCTTCCCAACTATTCTTCAAATCTGACAAGTTTTCTTATTCATCCCAAATCTAAACATGTAATAGCACGCTCCATCCAGCATGATCAACCAAATATCAAAATAATGGTCAGTTTTAATCAAAAAATACTCTCCGTGAATTTACACAATTTAAGAAAATTCAGAAGAAACATCATGAAAATCAATACAAGAAGCAATGACAACATTACAGTAAATGGAGAAGTTGTCAACAATGTAGAAAAACTTCATCTACAGTTCCTGGGTGATACAGTGTCTCAAGACGGAGGAGGATCAAGCGATATACACAATAGATTACAGAAAGCAAGAAGCACATTCATGAGACTTACAAAGTGTGGAGCTTCAGCAGTAGAAGCAGAAAGATAAAGTTATACAAAACGCTAGTGAAGCCTGTAGTACTCCTGTACTGAGGAGAAACCTGGAAAATAAATCAAAGGTGACGAAACTCTTCCAACACAAATGCCTACGTAGAATCCTAAACATAAGATGGCGACAGAGAATTCCAAAGAAGTACCTCAAAAACTGACATTCAACCACTTAGCCACGACATCAGACAAAAGAATCGATAATTCATTGGTCACATTTTGAGACATGAGCAGAATGTTTGTTTGTTTGTTTGATGATGGCTTAACGGCACCACAACAACTAAGGTCAAATTGTGCCTGAGAGGTCAGATCATTCTAGAGGTAGGAAGTAAAGGAAACGGGGAGAATGAGAGAAATTTAAGAACAGAAGGTCAGAAAGCTGTGATCGTGAGGGGAGGTGCATGGTTGAAACAAAAACAAAGTAGAGAGGGGGTGGAAGAGGGGAATTAAATATGGTCGTAGAGGGAGGCATGATAAAGGAAGGAGATAATTTTATCCGGAGGATTTTTCTGGAAGAACTCAGCAATTGAGTTGTAGGGAATGACAACTGGGTGACAGCCAGCTCTCACCTGATGGCAAACGCACAAGAAGGAAACCTAAAACAACATGGAGAAGAACAATCAAAAAAAATAAATAAAGCAGGGTGGAAAGCCTGGAGTGAGACAAAGATAGCTGCAGCCTGCAGTACTGAGTGGAACCATTGTGTGGAGGCCTTATGTGCCACTTGCACAAAGTAGATATGTAAGGTAAGACAAAGAAAAACAAAAATCTAGCACTTCAAAATAAATTTGAAAGTTCAACATATTAAACACTCACTTTTAAAACTTGAATAAAAGGAACAAAATTACTCCTCTGTAAACCGTTCTTATAAAGGTCATCAGGGTGCCTATTGGATGTTGCCACGACAACCACTCCATTGTCAAACAGTTCAGTAAAAAGTCTCTTCAAAATCATTGCATCTGCTATATCAGTTACCTGAAAATATGAAATGATGAAATATGAATCAGCAGATATTTTTAGAAAAATGTAGAATTTTTATGGCAGAGCAAGCAAATTTATCCATGAAGTCTATACACCATGTTTCAACTAGAATTTTAGCACTCAGTAGAGTACACACCTCTGCCCTTTGTCAATTCCAGCATGCCTAATATTTTGTAGGGTTGTTTCCTCAACCCCAATACTATCTACTTTAGAAATCCTAAGCCACCAAGATTTATCCCAAAAGCATCTCTTTTTCCCTCTGTACTTCAACCATTTGCATTTTGAATACTTCAAAATCATCTACCTTCTGACTGATTTCTTCCAAAGTCAAAAGCATTGCTTTCAGTTTTTTTCAGACTTAGCATTTATTGTTTAACTTACTTTTAGACAAAGAATCACATTCTATTACTTTCCTTTCATTGCAGAAACCACATAATTGAGTTTTGAGTCCATAAAATTGATTGTTTGAATTTCCTTTCAAGGTATGAATTAGTTGTTCAGTACATTCCAATGGAAAGTTTCAACTAAGTCTTGACAGATCTCCCCTTAACACTTCCCCGCCCCTCCATTTCTGACCTTCCCTTGTCCCACTATATCCCAAACTGTAATCACTTCTCCTATAAACAGTAAGCAACACACCAAATTAAATCAAAATCCAATATTCAGTTTTTGAGATATGTTGATGACAAACAGACAAACACAGGCAAAAATGTGACCTCCGTCCAACTTTGTTGGCAGATGTAATAACTTTTACATATCAATGCAACCATACACTTGAAATTTACTCTGTTTATGACAAATTAACCCAATTATTCTTAGCTGGTTAGTTTAAATGGTTTGGAACCCCCTTTTCAGCTGTTAGGTTGTGGGTTCTTTTTGCGGCCGGATTACACCAAAGACTTTAAAAATGGGACCTGCTGGCCTCTTGCTTGGTGCTCAGCATTGGCGATCTGAGCAGGGCTATAGAACCTGATCAGTTTTAAGGACTGCTCGCCCAGTGATGGCTGTGCGGTTGAGAATAGTCCCCGGGGGATTTGAGAAAGGTTTCAGTTTGTGAGACGATGGCACAAAATGGTTCAGCGCTTTGAAGCCTTAGCAACAAGGTTCAGCACTTTGAAGCCTTAGCAACAAGGTTCAGCGCTTTGAAGCCTTAGCAACAAGGTTTAGCACTTTGAAGCCTTAGCAAAAAGGTTCAGTGCTTTAAAGCCTTAGCAAAAAGGTTCAGCACTTTGAAACCTTAACAAAAAGGGTCAGCGCTTTGAAACCTTAGCAAAAAGGTTCAGCGTTTAAAGCCTGAGCAAAAAAGTTCAACACTTTGAAGCTTTAGCAACAAGGTTCAGCACTTTGAAGCCTTAGCAAAAAGGTTCAGCGCTTTAAAGCCTTAGCAACAAGGTTCAACGTTTGAAGCCTGAGCAAAAAAGTTCAACACTTTGAAGCCTTAGCAACAAGGTTCAGCGCTTTGAAGCCTTAGCAACAAGGTTCAGCATTTTAAAGCCTTAGCAACAAGGTTCAGCACTTTGAAACTTAAGCAACAAGGTTCAGCACCTTAGCAAAAAGCACTATATAAATCATGTATGTTCTTGTAAAGTGCATGTCATACCCCATCGCAATAAGTAAACAAAAAATGTTTCCTAATATATTGGGGGCAATTAATTTCCAAAGAAATAAACATTGTCTTGGATCTGCAATTATGACATCACAATGTACACTGCAAGGTCACCTTTTTGTTCAACTGTTCAACACACTGGTGAAATCTTTGAAATGCAAGTCCTAAACGGAATAAAATATCAACAAGACTTTTACACCAATATGTTTCTTTATTTCTCCTCTATCATATTTATGAAAATAAAAATTCTCGGAATATTCCTTTAAAAAGACACTTCTTATGAAGTCCTGAAAAACCCTTTTTTTCACACACCTGAAATTCATCAAAGCACAACAGCCAAGTGTCCTGAGAGATCTGGTCAGCTATGGGTGCAATGGGGTCAAAGGGATTGGCTTTATTGCTAGGTGTGCTCCTTGGTATACTCTTCTTAATCTCATGAATTCCTGTAACGTAGAAGAAAGAACAGGGTTTTGGTTCAACAGACTAAGAAGGGATCTGCATTGTTGGACATGAAAAAGCATCAATAAGACACGCATATGTGAAGACGTCATCAATGAAATTGTTAGTGCATATGTTACTAAGTTAAAAGTGAAATTCATCAAAGCCATTAGGCTCATAGGGTCAGTTTATATTCCAGGTTCCCATGGTGCAAGTGGATGAGAGCACATAACTCCCCCTGGAGTTGCCAGGGAGAGACAGTGCCAGGAGACGGGGAGTTCTCATTGCCAGTCCAGCAATGCTGTACTCATGAGTGGAATAGAGCAAGCAGAGTAAAGTGTCTAAGTTGCCCAAGGACAACACAGCATACGCGGCGGGAATCAAACCAGGTACCTTACACATTCGAGCAATACTCTGAGATGTAGATCTCTTACTAAAATTTAACCTTTTTTTTTTTTAATCTTCATTTGTAGATACATTATATGACTTGTTTGACTCATAAGTAAAATAATTAAAATTTTCATCATGATTGGCACACCACTTTGGGTGATACATGCTACCTCCATTGAGCTATGCTACCTCCATTAAGCTACACTCCCTCTGCTGAGATGCACTAGTTTGGTTGTTGCACTATATTTGCTGAGGTGTACAGCCTATGTTGAGATGTACTACCTCTGCCAACTGCCAAGGTGCACTACCTCTGTCAAGATGCACTGCCCCTGATGGTATGCATTATCCCTTTTGAGATGCATTTCCTCTATTGCAGTACACTACTTCTGTTGAGGCACACTAATACCTGTTTAGATACACTATCCTCTGTTGAGGTATATTACCTCGCTTGGGGTACACTACCACTGTTGGCTTATATTAATCTCTGTTGAGGTATGCTACCTTGCTTGAAATGCAGTACCTGTTGGGATATACTTTAATTTCAGTTCTACTACCTTAGTTGAGGTACACTATCCTCTATTGAGGTACTTTACTGTACATCTTAGTTAAGACACATTGTCATTTGATTTAACTTTTTCTTCATCCTATGCATTAAAAGGGTCTCTAGAATATTTGAATACACTTATCTTTCACGTAATGGTGATTTTGATTTGAATGTTCAAATCAAGACCAACCATTTCTAATTACTACTTATTTTTTCAACAATAGAGGGATTTCATCACTTGACGCCTAACTCAACTGGACTCCATTTTGCAGGGCAGTGGTGTCGTTGCATTTCATGCGTCTTCACACAGCTCAGTCACATCACACGTACAACAAACACACTAGGCCTACATGCTAACCTACCAGTACCACTTTAGCGAATTTTACTAAGTGTAATTTTCTGTTCGCTTCTGACTTTAATTCATATTTTCCTTAAGTTTTATATTTTCACTGGTATACGATAACGTTAACGCCAGTTGATTGTTCATTATACTCAGACATGTCAAACAAAGCCTACATACAGTACCTGATATAAAGTGCTCGCTGCAAATTCTAGTGTGAACCATAGGTTGAAGCCATTGCGATGTACAGCAGAAACCTACTTCAAACGTCGATCAAGATCAGATGAAAATCGAGAAAATGTGTTTTAATTCCCCCGCACACATCTATTAGTGCAACCAACAGCACAGCAAGATTCCTACATAATTATCTTACAAAAATAATCTTGTATAACAACATGCAAACGTATGTAAGTAAGTCTAATTAAGTGTACAGCAGACAACAGTGGTATTGCCCGACAAAATAGCGATATAAACAAAGTCATGTGACCTCGTGATGTCAGCTGAAACACCCTTATACCAGTGTTAAAACTGAAACCTGTTTTTTTTTTAATATTCATTAATTGTGAATTTGTTAAAAAAATTTTAACTGATAGCTCCTTTAAAATCAACAGAGATGGCTTCCCAACAAACGTAGCCCAAAATTATACAGAAAGTGGTCATCTAAATTGGGAAACTATAAAGTCTCATGAACATCTACTTTGAGATGAAATTAAAGTTAAAATCCATCCAAGCCCAGTGCTTATCTCTGGATTACTTGGCGTAAGCAAATGAGAACACAATGCTGGTCATTAAGAATTTTGGTTCCTTATACCCCTCCAACCCAACACCCTCGGTTTTCTCAAAATCAGGGGTAATCCACACTTTCAACCCGAGTCTTCACAATTCACTTCCTAGCAAACAGCTATTGTTACACCATACACAACACAGAGGTAATCAATACCTTCCAATTGAGAGCCTCTATTCACAGTCTATTCACAGTTCACTTGCTAGCAACCAGCTACTGTTACACTGTACCAAATAGGTCATTCGTCTTGGACTCAAACCACATACCTGCTTTGCAGTGAAGCGAATCAGATTAGACCTTCACTGAGCAACGTGTAACGTGTCTTGCTCAAGGACACAATGCAGTGCTCATGGCGGGAATCGCATACAAGTAAGACTCCTTAACCAATGAGCCACTGCAACTCTTCTACATTAAATCCTAGACACTAAACCCAGATCCTTCATAACTTTTAATTCATACATGACTGCCTATATGCACTTCTTTGTTTCTCTACCGTAAAGATATTTTAAGTAAGAACATCACAAACACAAATGATTTTGAACAATTCAACTGATGTTGAAGCAATCTATTGGGATTCTCTGCATCATGGATTCTCAACAGTACATTATTACAAGCCACTACAATGTTAACTCCTGGATTTACTTTCTACAATCATGGGCAAAAATGTTGGGACAAAATCCCTCAAAAATACTTTTCAGCAGCATTTTCCCCAACCTCTCAACTACTTTGGGCCACGATTGTACAATTCACTTGCATGCACGTCTAACATAAATGAGTTGAAGTACGTCCTTTCAACATTGATCGAGGGGGTAGGGATTTGTCCCAACTACTTTTAACATTGAGTTTCGTCGTCCTTTCAACATAAATCGGGGGTAGGGATTTGTCCTAACTACTGTACTTTTGGCCACGATTGTAGAACTTACTTGCATGCAAGTCTAACACAAATGAGTTGTCAGTACGTCCTTTCAACATTGATCAAAGGAAATGGGAATTGTATCAACTACTTTGGGCCATGATTTTAGAACTTACTTGCATGTATGTCTAACATAAATGAGTTGAAGTGCGCCCTCCTTTTCCTCTCGATGTTGACCTGGTTAAAGAATATGTCCATCACCATTGTTTTGCCTGTTCCCACACTACCATGAATGTAGACTCCCTTCGGTCCAGGCCTAGGTTTTTTCTTCCAAAACTGAGATTAAAATATCAAGATAAGACTTCTCTAGTAACAAAAATATCTTTAAAGGATTAGTTCAGGGGTCAATCAAGTCCATCTTATATGAAAGTTTGTTTGTTTGATGAGAGCTTAATGGAACCACGACAATGAGGGTCAAATTGTGCCTGAGAGGTCAGATCATTCTACAGGTGGGAAGGAAAGGAAACAGGGGGAGAATGAGGGAAATACAAGAACAAAAGGTCTGAAAGCTGTGATCGAGAGGGGAGGTGCATGGTTGAAACAAAAACAAAGTAGAGAGGGAGTGGAAGAGGAGAATTAAATATGGTTGTAGAGGGAAGCATGATGAAGGAAGGAGATAATTTTTTATCCGGAGGATTTTTTTGGAAGAACTCAGCAATTGAGTTGTGAGGAGCGAGGGAAGCTCTGGGAAGGTTGTACAGGGGGCAAGCAAGGAGAACATGATGGATTTTGAGGGTGCAGTGACAATTGTTGCAGAGGGGTTGGGGGGAGCCAATAAGGGGGTGGGAGTGAGTGAGGTGGGTGTGACCAATTCTAAGACGGGTAATATGAACGTTGTCGATACGAGAGAGGTTGTTGAAGGTGTATTTGATCGGAATTGTGGGCTGGATGACATGGAGTTTGTTAACGATTTGGGAGTTCCATGAGGTTTGCCAGCGGTCACAAACAAGGGAAGCGATAAGCGGTTTGATGTCAGAGAGGGTTTTGGGAAAAGGGGTATGAAGTCGCTCTATCACCGACATCTGACCCAGGTCATCTTTAATTTACCCTTCCTGTATAAGAATATTATATGCTTCAATGGGATTGGTTGGCAGTGGCAAATCTGGTTCCTGCATCACAGTTGATGAAGCTCTTCTGTTTCCTGCAAACAATTTAATAACAAGAGAATATTGAGAATACTCAATAAAGTTGAGGGTGAGGAGAATGGCCTTAGCCTCGGCTGAAAAGATGGATGAGTAGTCGAGAAGTCTGTTACTGAGGGTGATGTCTTGGATGACGGCAGCGGCAGCTGTCTTGTTGCCTTTCTTGGAGCAATCAGTATAGATGGAGGTGTAATTTGAGAGTTGGTCTTTGATTTGGTTGTGGAGATTGATGAAGAGTTTAGGGTGGGTTTGAGTTTAGTGATGAGTGGAGAGGCCTAGGTGGACAGAAGGGAGGGGGGGTGGCCGAAGGAAGAAAAGTGGGCCAGGAGTAGGTGCTGAGAGTGGCGGGGTTGATGCCGAGATGGAAGAGGTCTGATTTAATGCGTAAGCTGAAGAGAGGGGAAAGGGTTTTAGTCCTATCAAAGAGGGTGGAGAAATTGGGGTACCTAACGAGGTTGTAAACAGGGTTCTGGGTGTTGGTGAGGACTCTAAAAGCATAGAGAATCTCTGAAGAAACAACATGGTTAAGAAAACATTCAAAAATCTTATTGATCTCAAAAAGTGATTATAAAAGATTAGTTTAATGGTCAAAATGTCTAAAAAAAAATATAAAATGATTTTCTTTATTTCTTCAAATATCCAAAAGCACTTTTTTTTTAATCCACAGTGAGAAATAAAATCTTTTTTAACTTTTGAAAATTTTTAAACCCTTGTTTACCTTTTTAAAACAATTTTTTGTATAACTTTGTTTACCTTTGCAAAACATGTACCTTATCAAATATCCCAGGCTCCTCCGGCCTGTAATTGTGCAGCCTTGCATGCAACTCCTGAAGTCGCTCTATCACCGACCTCTGACCCAGGTCATCTTTAATTTGCCCTTCCTGTATAAGAATATTATATGCTTCAATGGGATTGGTTGGCAGTGGCAAATCTGGTTCCTGCATCACAGTTGATGAAGCTCTTCTGTTTCCTGCAAACAATTTAATAACAAGAGTTCAGTAAAGTTTACTGCAAGTTTGTATATCCGAGCACAAATTACTCCAATTAGTCAGTTAGGAGGGAGGAGTGTTGTGGCTCTGTGTTTAAGGTGTCATGCTCGTATTCAAGAGGTACCGAGTTCAATTCCCTTCGTGAGCGCTGCATTGTGTCTTTGAGCAAGTCAAATTACTCATACTTGCTTCAGCCCACTCAGCTGTAAAATGAGTACCAGCACTGCTGGGGAGTTAATCTGCAATGGACTGGCATCCTGTCTAGGGGGAGTCATGTACTCTCATCCGCTTGCACCATGAAAACCGGGGATAAGCACCGGCTCATTGAGCCTAATGGCTTAGATGGATTTAACTTCAGGAGTTCTCAGACTGACTTATCAAAAGTATAGAACCCTTTTCACTTTTCAGTAATTTTGGTTATTTTCCCCAATTTAGTATGCCTTAGGAGGGTTTCACACTGGCGTATTTGTTCCATTTCATGCTTGTCAGGCCCCTAGTGAGGCTTTTTCAGAGGGTGCTCCACACTGCCCCCATTTTGCTCCACCCTGCCCTTATTTTGCTCCACACTGCCCCCATTTTGCTCCACACTACCTGTATTTTGCTCTACCCTGCCCTTATTTTGCTCCACACTACCCCCATTTTGCTCCACACTACCTGTATTTTGCTCTACCCTGCCCTTATTTTGCTCCATCCTGCAACTATTGTTCTACCCCCTCTTCACAAATGATCTACATTTTGTCAAAAATCTTTATTTTGGTAATAGTGTTGTTTGCAGTTTTCGAATACAAAATGATGTAGATGCACGTTACACTACTATTGGATTGATTCTTTTCTAATTTATGTCTGAAGTGCTGCAAAATGCATACCATATGACCCTTGCTATCTTGTACTGTACATGTCCAGTGAGCTTTAATACTACAATACAGTTAATTTATTCATTGATTGATTGATTTCTTATCTTCAAATCAAAATCAGTTTACAACAATACAACGCAATTGAAATGGAACCCAACACAAAACGAGATACCCAACACAAAACGAGACGGTGACCACGCTTGAAATGGAGCCCAACACAAAACACTTAAACAGTGCGAAAGAAAGCATGGGGAAATGTGTGTGGCGGGCACTTGATGCAAACATTCTAAATTGGTACTGAGAGTACATGCATAAGCATGTCAAAATATTGAAAATTGTGCATAACGTAATACATATGATGGGTAGATAATGGGGAATTGCATGCGAGTGTTACAGGATTAGTTCAGTGGTCAAGCATGTTTATTTTATATGAAATAGGACTTCAAAAGAAACAAAATGGTGAAGAATGCATTCAAAAATCTTATTCCATTTAGGAGATATCTAAGTTTAAAGTTCGGTATTATTTCCGTAGAAACGACTGAAATCAGAGTAGTTGTGATATCAATGCCTCAGATTCCTCAAAGTGTATCCTGCAATGTTGTGGCTTAAAAACCATGGCATATGTCAAAAAGTAGTAAGACTGAATCTAGGAAGGGTATTTTAAATATACCACCTGAAGAGAGTTTAAGGAAAAATAATTTAAATAGCGAAAAAGAAAAAAAATCTTTAGAATATATTAACGATTGTGAAGAATGTGAGGATGAAGACGCCAACTTTCAATATGTACAGTATTAGACTTTCTATACCTGTCACTTCTGCACTGATAAAACAGAACATTTAAACTTGAATATCTTGAATAAGATATTTGAACGCTTTCTGTTTTGTTTGAGGTCTTGTTTCAGATGGGCATGCTTGACCCCTGAACTAATCCTTGAAAGAAATTTACCTTGTTATTATGAAGTACTGTTAAAAAAAGCATTAAAAAGCATTAAAAATGCATTTATCATTAGAAATGGCTCTGCTTAAAAGCAGGAACACTTCAACCGGTCCTCATAAAGGGCAAGGCCAGGTTGAAGTAAAAAGTATCTTTTTCTTTATTTCCCAAAACCACAAAACTATGGTCTGTTCAACACTCCATACAAGCTGTTCAATGAACCATGTGCTTGATTTCCACCCAACACAAAGGAGTTTTTATTAAGAGGAGCAGCATCTCCCAAGGAGTAGAAATGTTCTTTAAAGCAAAGTTATTCTTGTGGAACGATGCGTAAATTTCTAGTCTGAAATTTGCACAACATGTTTTTAAGCAGAGTCTATACTAATGGTCATTTTGTGATGCTATGAAAGTAAAAACAAATGAAAAATTATTGCAAATTGCTAATTTTTGTATTTTTGTTGAATTTTGTATATAACTTTTTAACTATGTGTTATAAAAGCTTGAAGCCTCAAACTATGGTGTATGGAGTAGCAGTATCCCATATATAAGAGCTTTAGATTGGATAATAGCACGTTTCAATACAGTATGCCATTTTGTGATGCAAAGCATTCAAAACCGGAGCCAAAAGGTTTTGTGGTTCCGATGTTTCTTTTTCATAAGCTGATTGATTTGCAAAATTTGTATTTACTGTCATGTCAATGCATATCATGAAATATTTGTTCCAGGATATTTATTCATAAATCACACCCACCATGCAGATCAATACAAAGTGTTGACAACATCAGCATTTGCACAATAATCAACAACATTATCATAGCAAGTATAATGCAAAACTGGTTGCTCATTTATCCCATTTCAATTTGTCAGTCAGCCCCACCTACTCAAAATTATTCATGAAATCACTACCACAACATTAGAAGATATGTACAGACCATGACCCATCTGTGTACCTGATATAGCACAAATCTGATGTATCACTCACTTATTAATATGCATGATTGTTACCACCACAAACATTAGGTCACATCTGCAGACCATGAGCTACCTGTGTACCACACATAATATGAACCCAGTTCATAGTTTATGAGATATTGTGTTTACTTGTGCTTTTTGTTTACAAAAATCATATCAAGCCCCACCCACTATGCATATTAATGAAATTTAACATTTTAACACCATGAAAACATACACACTAGCTAACATCATTATCATAATAACAAATATTAAACAAAACAGACATGTGATTGTCAAAATCAAAGCATTTCACTTTTTTATTAAACCCCGCTTACTCATCAATATGCATGATATCACCACCAAGACCAATAGGGTACATCTACAGACCATGGGCTATCTGTGTACAAAATAATAATTTAGGGACAATAGCTGTCCTCCAGATAAAGGGAAAGGAATGTGAGGACCAAAGTGGTTGAGGATGGTGAGTAGGGTAGTGGTGGCCTTGTTGGGGAGGTGTTTCAGGAACTGGTAGGCGATGTTATCGATGCCCTTGGAGGTGCAACCAGTGTCGTGAATGGCTTGGTTTATTTCATTATTAGTCTTTAAAAATATAATTTAGCACAAATTACAATTGTTTGAAAGAATATATCATGGTATTCTAGTATTCAGAAAATATCAGTTGTCCGATGTCAATAATAAAGTAAATATTTCATTTTCAAACTGGCACCTCAGCTTGGAGAATTGTTAACAATGGTCATTTTTTGTGATTTTGTGGATTTTAGATCTAAATATAACTTTTTACCTATATGTAATATTAATAATAAGCTTTAAGTCCTACAATTATGGAATATGGAGTAACAGTGTGTAATGATGTAGTGGTTAGTGCTTTGTTCTTTCACCCGCACGCCCCGAGTTCAAATCCCAGTTGGTCTGCAACCAGTGAGTTCACAACTGGTTATCAAAGGCTGTGGCCGTCTTGATATAATGTCCAGCACTGGATGCTTTCAGGATGTTAAACTTTGCTATGCTATGTTATGCTATGCTATGCTGTGCTATGCTATGCTATGCTAAATATCACAGCTATCATGGTTTTTAATAGCATCTTCAATATTTTATTTTGTGATTCAATTTCATGTAAAATTGATAAAAATAACCTTCAGGTACATTTTGGAGTGTCCAAATTAAACTTGTATTTATGTTATTTAGTAGGAATTGTTTTGTTTCTTTGATGTACTAAGTGTTCTATCTTTCAGGCCTCTACTGTCAAAAAGTGAGACAGTATTCTGACTTAAAAATGTATATATCCATGCTTAAAATGCATACCCATGCTTAAAAATGCATACCCATGCTTAAAAATGCATACACATGCTTAAAATGCATACCCATGCTTAAAATTTTTAAAAAGTAGCAATTTTTATGTGATTTTTTTTAATTTTTGGAACTCCTGTTTTAATTTCTTACTGTAATATACAGTACCAATAATAAGTTTTTTCTGACCTCTTGATTGCAAGAAATCTGCAATGTTATCGATCAGTCGTCCGCTGGGCTGGACTGAATATACGGACCTTCATGTGTTATCGATAACATCTCCAATTTCTCGAAATCAATAAGGAAACATAAAAAAGGGAAGTGACGTTATCAGCACGGCGGCGTTCAATTCTGAATTTATTTATGGGGCGGTATCTTTCCTTTAAAAAAACGGACATTTACACATCCATGTCAACTTAGATCACACTCAAATATTACATTATATTCTCATACATCGCAAAACGATTCATAATTGCTTTAGTGTGTGTAACAATATTAGACTAGACCACATCGCATACAGTACCGAAATTGCGTCCCTTTTCATTTTTTTACTTGATGGGAGACGCCACATTGCGTCTTCTGTCCGATTTGAGTCACCCTTTTACACCCCATTTTATAGGGATACGTTTCAGTGCGAACTCCAATTGCAAATCCAAGATAATTTATGTATGTCTATAAAACACAAATTTGTTCTCTTTCATTTCGAGTATAAGGTATATGGGCAGATGGGCAACTTTTAATACCAGGTGTCAATGATTAAACAAAAAGTGTTTCCAATAATTTAGAAAGAGATTTGAATTTTCAAAGAAATACATCAACATTGTCTTGGGATCTGCAGTTATGAAATCACACTGTACACTGCAAGGTCACTTTTCGACCCCTCAGTGAAATCGGACATGGATGGGCTTCAAACATCGATTTTAATTATTGTGGGCGAAAAGAAAGGTAAAATGGTTTCGTTTTCATAAAGATCTTAAAATTGAGATTTTCCTATACTTTTAACACCTCCCTTAGAATAGCACAGGAGGATACAGGCTTGTAGTACCCTTGGACGGCCAACCATCACAAATGGCAGCAATACTAACATGGCTGGCATCAGTTCAATGGTACTACAGGGAGTACTAGCCTTAACTTAACTTTAAAATCAATCTCCCCACTTCTGTCACTGCTACACGCGGCCATCAACTCAGGCTCTTTCTGCCTAGAGCCAACACAGAATTGCATCGTAACTTCTTTAGCCATCGGGTAGTTTGCCATGAAACTACTTAAGCAACACTGTCATTACAGAACCAAGTACCAATTAGTGTTTACACGAGTACCTGAAATATCCTGGTACCCAACCGATTGTGTTGTTACCTGGTTCCGAAAATACAACCAGGGTATGGATTTTCATAATATTACCAATTGCAGACTGTTTCTGTTTTAGAATTGTACGTTAAAAAAATAAATCTTAGCTTACAAGAATTATAAGTGTGTTTCCTTTCTATTCCAACGCAATACAATAAAACGATCACCAAACATTTTCACAGATCGCAGAAAAGGTGTTGAACAAGCAATGTGGCTACATGCTGTAGTAACGTATGTACGCTAGTAGTACTACATGTACATGTACTAGTGGTGCAAAACCTAAACTCTCTAAACTTCGCTGTAAAAAAAAAAACATATCCAAACCAGTAAAAATCGTCTGACGAGCTCTCCAAAGTATGGTCAAAGTTCAAAACACTGCCATAAGGACTATAACATTTTAGTAGGGGTAATATGTTTTAGATTATTTGAGGAAAAATTTAAGACAATACTTATAAAGTACAATTATATAATCTAACAAGCAGCGTGTGTAGTATGCTGTAGAAAAAATATATTGCGGTTGTACATTACCAAACTGTTTTGAAAGCGTGTCTGCAATTTGCTGAAAAAAATTGTAACACCTATTATGAACCAATCACAAGTTGTGTTCAAATGAAATTATTACATGTTACTGAGCATGCACGTAACAGAATCTAGAAACAGTCAGTAATTCCCAGTATAGCGTTAATGAGGTGGAATCGTGTATCTAATATTCCAGAAAACCAAGTAACCCATCCCGTGAAATTTCGAGGAAGTGCGTATATTATTATTTTACGGTATTTTATGAAGATGGGTAAATAAAAGAGACAAGAAACATTTGTATTCTGTTTCTTTAATTACAAAAACAAAGGTACGATTGAAAAACAAGAACTATCACAAGATTTTACAAGGTACCCATTTTTGGACCCGGTGCAAACACTAGTATCAATAGCTATAAAAATCATCTAAACAATTTCTGGAGCTCAGAGCCTTTAAGGTTTGACCTAGTACTCCCGTAGTAACATCGGACTGATGCTAGTGAGATAAACATCTCACTCAGTATGCCCTACATGCTACACACTAATTGCAATACTAAGTGAGACAACCTAACACAAACTTCCATTGGGATTTTCATTTTGACCTATCATACGACCAGCACTTTTACAAATTATGATGACAAAATTATTAAAAACAGTACTGATGAGCTTCCAATTTGATGACAATAATATTCTTAACTTACTAAATACATTTTCATCTCCTTACGTACAACAAAAAGGAATGAAATTGAATGATTTTTGGAGCTAATCGTTTACCTTGACAACTTTGTCCGTCTAACGCACAGAGCTCAGGCCAACGCTGGCGAGTGCTAGTTTTCAAAAGTTTATATCACATATTACGATGGAGGAGCATGTTTGATATGCAATAAAATATCATTTGAACGAAATGAAGTATATGTGGCAAAACGGTACAAAAATATTTGGGAAAAAAATTTGGGCCTATACAGCTAAAAGAAAGTCTAGCTTAGTCAGTAATTGTACTTCAGGCAGTTATTGCATATTTGTTTGAATGAATTTCATGTCGTGATGCTCAATACATAAGTGTAGGAACGGGGAGGGCAGGGGAACGGTGTCCCACACAAAAATGAATAGAGTGTCCCTTTTGAAAAAAGTTCACCTCAAATACTGTCAAAGGTGCAAGAATTTGTGGCGGAATTTGTGGAAACTTTTAAACAAATATTACAAAAGTGCCTTTTCAAAATGAATACTGCTTGGGCTCAGAAATTCTATCTACTGGGTGGGAAGGGGGAGGGGGGATCTTCATTTGTTTAAAAAAAATGAAATTAAGACTATAACTGTTTTGTCAATTAAATTGTAGACCTGTAACAAAATATTTTGTTCAGACAAAATTAATTTATTTCCAGCCTCATGACGCATACCAACATGAAAAGTGGGCGGAATTTTCCTAACGAAAGTGGGGCAAAATAAAAAGTTTGGGGGGACAAAATCACGCTACAATACAAAAAATAATCTTACAAAAGGTACAAATTCGGGAACAGTGTGTGTGTGTGTGTAAAAGGGAGAAGGAGGGGGGGGGGTGGCCTTTCTTTCAATTTTCTTCTCAAATCCTGCATGTGTACATAAACAACGGTGATCGATATGGTTACTATTCTTGTTTACATTCACCATGTGGTATATGTTACGTATTGTTGTCAGAACTCATTCATACTTTCAACATCCAAGCTTTGTTACTATTGGTACACACGCTAGTTGTTCGATTTAGTGGTGTACGCTGGAGGATTCTTTTGACGCTTGGACATTCACAGAGTTTTCAATTAATTAGGTACAGACACTTCAACACTTTGTACAGTTAACCATTGCGGAGAAGGATCAGTGAAATAATTTCTTATTTTAACCAATTTACAACAGCCATTAAGGTCTAAAACGTAGATGCCATTAAGATTAAGTCTTTTTAAGTATGTTCATACAATTTTCACATAGTATGAGTGTAACAAATTTTTTAACTTATAATTACAAAAGGCAACAGCCACAACTTCATCGCAGAAAGGCTTATTTTAAGCCGTGCGTTGTCAATATTCCATTACGCTAGTATTATGTTAAGCAATGCAAACGTTTTCCACGTTATAATTTGCACAACGAATTCTGACTGTGTACAGCCAATGCATATGGCTACAGTACACAGTCATATGTTATCTGACTAGACTGATGCCAGCTGTCTTAGTATGGCTGCCGCTGGTGATGGCTGGCCGTCCAAAGATACAGCTGGAAATATTTTGCAATTTGTAAAATCATCCTGGTATCCTAAGGATTTACAATTAGAAATTAAAATGGCACCAAACAACCAGGTGGCAAAAAAATGGATATCATTGAAGACATTTCTTGACTGTTTTTTTCTTTGCTGATATCATGACCAACTCTAAAATGGTTGCTGATATCAATTTGCAAGATAATATCATAAACAATCTTGCAATATCATGATTGGCTTAACGAAACTTTGTCTACATGTATCCTAACAAATAATTTGTATAACATTAGGCCCAGTCTTCTTTAAAAATTATTTCGTGCATTAGGACTAACTATAACGTTAGGCCCAGGTCCTAGCTACGAAAAACAATTTCATATACCTGGGCATCTTATTCTCCTGTGAAAATGGTTTAAATTCTGCTGCATAAAACATGATGATTGAAGCCTTCTTTGAAACTGCCCCAACATCAAATTTCCAACACTAGCCATTTCTCGATCTCACCAATTTTGAAAGTCAAAAGTTTGACAACCACATTACAATGGGACGGTGCTTCCAACGTAACAGCGCCCTTTGGTTTATGAATTTAAAATTAGGTTTGGCAAGGTTGGCACAACTTGGCTCGGCTGCATCGTTTGTGAATTTTTACATTTCTTTCTTACATTTACAGAATTAGATCAGGGGCCATGCAAGTCTGTCTTATATGAAAGGGAGCAAAAAAAACAGATTATTGAAGAAAGCATTGACAAATCTTATTCTTAAGGAGATATCTAAGTTTAAGGTTTGGTATCATTTGTGTAAAAACAACTGAAATCAGAGAAATTGTGATGTCATAGCCTCAGATTCCTCAAAGTCTTTAAATAATCTATCATATTTTGTCCTGCGATTTTGTGGCTTCAAAACCATGGGATATAGCAAAAAAGTAGCAAAACTAAATTTAGGAAAGGCATTTATAACATACCACTTGAAGAATGGTATAAATGTTTATAAATACTCCTTCTTTTATTGTACATACCAAGTCTAAACTGTTTCAAAGAAACTTTAAGGCTTGTTATTTTTGCTGAAACCATGGCAGAAGAAAGTTCAAGGAAAAATAATTAGAATAGTTAAAAGATTAAATAAACTTTCTTTAAAATACATTAATTAATAATTGTTAAGAATGTGAGGATGAAGACGCTAACTTTCCATAGTAGACTTACTACATCAGTCATTTCCACACATAACGACAGAGCTTGAGACTTAAATATCTCCTTAACGGAATAATATTTATGAACGCTTTCTTCACCATTTTGTTTCTTTTTAAGTCCTCTTTATAGAAGATGGACATGCTTGACCAGTGAACTAATCCTTCAAGTTTTGTAGTAGCAAGGAATATTTTTTCGTTAAATCTTGTCAGCTTCGAAGATTTCTGTGTTCATATAACCTTGTTCAATGTTCAAACGAAAACCAAAAGTTATTTGCTTAATACGACCCGGACGAAGAAACGTAAAAACAACATCGACATCCAAGGTCCTTCTTTACATTGTGGGGCCTGTGGTTTTTCAGATATGATAAATCACCACAGTAGGTAGATAAAAACAGCTTGCGACGGATGTTCAGACAAAAACCAAAAGTTATTTGTGAGAAGAGACAAAAAGAAACAATATAATTGTTATTCAAAATGATTCGGGAGGAAGCTGTCATTTGTAATTAAGAAACAATATAGTTGTCAAAAAATGACGCCGCCACTGAGTGAAAAAATTAAGACCATGCATGTTTTCTCCTATTAACAGAACAAGTATCAACATAATTGTTTGTTTGTTGTTGTTTTGTTTTTATTGTTTTTTTACCATAGCAATTTTGTTTCTTTTTAATAGTCCTCTATCATATTTACCTATATTCAGATCTTGGTCCAAATTTTTGGACCAAGATGGAAAGGGAAATTCTGAATAAGATGAGAAGCTTAGATTTCCTCAAAAAATTGTAAAGCTCGACTCGCCCTAAATTTGGTAATCTGAGATGAAAAACGCCCCAAATGAAGGTGGTGTGTAATAAGGTCATTAAGCAATATCTTTCCTTAGGAGAAATGATCCGTCAATCATTCACAGTTAATGCACATATTGCCTCAGGTATATGATACAAAGCTATTTTATCACCAGTTTAAAAACAAACTTCTCCCACTAAGACACTTAATACGGATGGGTGATTTCAATCACAAAAGTGCCTTGATTATTCAGCACTGGCTTTCTGTAATCTCATGCACACAAATAACCTTAGGCAAATTGGCTGTGGTGTGCATGGGAATGACAGATAAACAATCATTGTTTTGATACAATACTACTATACAGGAAGTCCGATTGGTAATTGTCATGTGTGAAGAACAAACTCATGTGTGTCGGGTGTGGGTAGGCTTAAAGAGAAACTTTTTGGGATGGTCATGATCGAGTTTTGGCGAAATTTATATTACATGTTTAATTTTCAAAGTTTATTGCCCAAATTGTATACACATCACTGTACTGGTATATATCCTGCTACTTACAATTTGCTTGCATCATTCACCAACAAGGCCCGGGAACGTGTAAAGTTTTCCCCGATGACCCTCACTGAATATATCACTAGCATGTAGAAATGTGGTAGGTCACATTTTGGCAAAGATTATTGAAAGTGTTCTAAGAACTTGACTCGAAGTTATAAACATAGTCAGACAGTAAGAAACTTTGGATATGACAGAACTTGAGTCCAATGTACGGGTCTGGGATAAGAACAGAGCAGGAAAGGTTCTTAGGGGACAAAAACCTCTCTAGAATTCCCGGTGACAAGTGAGAAAAATTGCACTGGTAAATTAAATTGCTGTTTATCGAGAAATCTCTTTCATGATGAAATAAGCATTTTTACGAGGAATGGTCCATGGGTTTTGCACAAAGTTCTCCCAAGCATATAATGTATATTTTTATTTAGGCTCCGCCAAGGACTAATCTGATTTGCATCACTGAACAGCAGTTATGTGTCTTGAGCCCAAGATGAATGACCTATTGTGTACTGTGTAACAGTAGCTGGTTGCTAACAAGTGAACTGTGTATAGAGTATGAAGATGTAGTCAGTTAAGAAGGTATACATTACCCCTGTGTTGTGTATGGTGTAACAATACCTAGATGCTAGTCAATGAATTGTGAAGAGTCTCTCGGGTTGAATGGTGTGGATTACCCCTGATTTTGAGAAAATAGGGGGTGTCGGGTTGGAGGGGTCTAAGGGCCAAAAATTCTTAATGTCAATTTTGGGATTTTTTTCTTCAATTTCCAGGAATTTTCCTTTATTTTCGAGAATTTGTCCTTAGTTTCCCCAAATTTTGACCAATTTTTGAGAAGTTTTAGCAAGAATTCGGGAAATTTCGATCAGTTTTGGGAAATTTGGCAAGTTTTGGGAAATATTGGCCATTTTTGTGGAAATTTTTCCAAAATGTCTTATAATTTTACCACAATTTTTGTCATTGTGAAGCATGGGTTTTTGCGAATATTTGGGGCCCCTGTTGAAACGCATATTCTTTTTCTAAGCCTTATGACCCGGACTCAATAGGACCCCGCGGGACTGAGGTAATGACCCCATTTGACCGCTCTCGGCGGTACTGGAGAACTGCAATGAATGGGGGTGCGGAAATCACTTAATTAATACCTTCCTCACGTAATATAAAAATAATTGTATTTTTCTTGCTTTTTTAGATTTGTTGACCCTTGCTTTTTGGTTAGAATCTTTTAGATAAGTGTAAATCAGTCTTTTATTTCAGTAGTGACACACACTCCTTCCTATGAGCAGTAGCGTAAATATCAAGGTATGGGGCTGGTGTCACCCTACCCCTCCCCCCAATTTTTGAACCTCGTCAGTAAAATTTGAAATTAAGCGGTAAATTTGGTATCAGGTCGTTAAAACTTAAAAGTTTAGAATACATGACAGCATGAAGCAAGACAGTTTTAGGAGTTAAGTTGTCACTTCTCACACTTATCGAAAATGAAGGATAATATGAGAAAAGATATAAAACAATCCAAAATACCGAATTTCTATTGTGCAAATGTTCCGACTTTTTGAAAATGTACGGTTCTTGGGGGAGGGGGGGGGGATTCCCCTTTCCTTCTACGCCACTGGGTATATCTCAGGACCCAGACAGTGGGAACGTACTCAAGTACGAGGAAGTTGTGGGCAGTCAATTTTAAAGAGGAGTGGACCCAATAAAGGAACCATTCTAAGAGTCTCAGTGGCTTTTGTTGATCTTGTTAGCAATATAAGTATTCCATTATATGCTGGGTAAATACAGAAATAACTAGAATCCCAGAACTCTGTAGATCGCATACTTCCACCTCCGTTGCAATTCCAATGGCTAAAACAATTCTATTCGATCCCCATACTCAATACAATCTACCTCCGAAATCCTAAGCCCACCAAGATTTGATCTGTGTTGATCATTTGCATTCTGAATATCAAGGGAATATCTTCTGACTGATTTCTTCCAAGGTCATATCATTGTTCTCAATTTTATACAGGCTAAAGCATTCATTGGTTGTTCTTTCAAGAGTTTTTCTCTCTTCTTTCTTTAAGACCAAAAATTGATTGTTTGGATATCCTTTCATGGTATGAATGATTGTTCAGCAAATTCCATTTGAGAGTTTTAACTAAGCTTTGACTTACTTTATCCTAAACATCCCCACCCATTCATTTCTGCGCTTCCCTTGAAGCAATGCTTTCCGAATTTAACATAACATAACAAGATGCCGGGCTAAAAATGGTTAGTCACTTGTTCCATTAGCCACACAGAAAAACCCCAGCCAGCACAGTTGGGCTCATGCGAGTTTCACTTGGCTGAAGCGGGATGAACTGGGCATGGGCTTGCGCAATCAATGCCCACATGGGCTACATGTGGGTTAGGCGTGGGTAAGCAGGCAATGTATACATGTGGGCTTCCCACACGGGGCCCATATGGCTTACACAAAGGCAATCACAAAATCTACTGAGCCCACAAGGGCCCCATATTGATACCGCAAGGGCCCTTACCGGTTAGTCTACCTGGTGCCCAGTTGGACAACCTATTCCAAACTGACTAGGTCCTACATGTTCAACTTATAATGGACCCAACCAGCAGGGCCTAACAGTGTGTGCTGGCTGGGACAAACCCCGCCCATCTTTGTTGGCGGATCGGAGGTCAATTTGATTTCTTACAGGTTGTTAGCGGACGAGAGACTAAACTTGAAGTACGCCCCCCATTGAAGATCCTACGTGAACGTCAATCGCATTCGCAATGGCTGAAGACGATGCTACCGCAGATACTCGGCGCTTAAATCCCAAGAAACAAACTCTCGATGATGCTTACGCAGTTCCTGCCAACTTTCTAGAAATTGATGTCTCCAATCCTGAAATCCATGGGATTGGAAAGAAACGTTATACAGATTATGAAGTGCGAATGAAGGTATGCTCGTTTACATACGTTTATGCATTGATCCTCCCCTTTGTTAGGCTAGGTGTGGTTAATCATTAAAAGATCTCGTTTGCATTATAACACTAGGTTCAGTGTTGTCAACCACAACAACTTACAAGTCAGCAGGTAGGCCTAGGCTAGTACGAATCATCATACTCCAACTTATTCGCCCTAATTCTCTGATTTAGAGTATGAACATAACATAACATAACAATATGGTGGGCTAAAAAGGGTGAATCACCCCATAAAAAGCCCAAACTAAGAGTAACACCACCACCACAAAAAAAAAAAATCAAAGAAGACGTCAGAGTTAGTGAAGAACTTAGGTGTCAATGTTGACTTTGAAATTATGAACAGAATTACAGCTAACTACCTTATCACCATTCCACTCATTAACAACTCTTTGCGAAAAGCTAAAACTCTGACTAATTTACCCGTGAGAACTCTAATCAACTTCAAAGTGTTACCACGTGTTACCACGTGTCACATGAGGATTAGCTGAAACATGCAAGAAAATAAAGGAAGTCAAAGCATCAATACCAGATAAAAATTTAAAAACCTGAATCATTTCGCCACGTACTCTCAATTCAAGCGTAGTCAAACCAAGAATTCGCAAGCCAGATTCATAAGAGAGGTTCCTTTTTCGGGGATAAGTTTAGTGGCTCTTCGCTGAACTTGCTCCAAAATGAACTTATCCTTCTCATAAAAGGGACTCCAAGCCTGAATACAGTACGGCTCACTAGAGCTGTGACCGTTAAGCGTGTACACGCTACACGCTCGCAAATCTTGTAAACGTTTACTAAATACTTCATTGCGAGTAGTCGTTTTTCATAGTCAGTCTTGCCGTTGAAAATCAATATTGTCATTCATGATTCAAATCACACACATCGGCTGACAAAATTCCAATCAATGACTTTTTACAAACTGTAAACCCGATTAGCATAATCCTTTTTAAATGTGCGAATCACAAATGCGCAGTAATCATTAATGAATGGGGATATTATGCACTTTGATTTAGCCGAAATCTGAGTAATTTAACTTGTGAAATGCACCGCCAATGTGCCGCAGTAAACAGTGAAACTAACAATAGGCCACAACGTTAACAATAAGCTTAACGTTAGGCTACAAGGCTTAAAATCTCATGCAATCAAGGCCCGTTTTACCAAGCTATTAAATCCACCAAAAATGCTTGAAAAATACTTAAATCGTGACAATCAGTTCATTTACATGTAAATATTACCTGATGAGTCAAATAAATTTTGCAAGAAAGAAAAAATATTGCATAATAAACAAACAGAAAAAGGTTTTAACAGGGCTGAAATTCTGCATGCGTCTCAAAGATGGCAGCCTTTTTTTCAAGAGGACCAATATTTAGAACTTCTTGGTGGTGGTGGCGTAGTTTTGAAATGTTTTACGGCGAGGTATATCATAGGCCTAGTATGCAAGATCTTCACAAAAGAACTTCCGACTTCTCATCCATCTTTTCAGCCGAGGCTAAAGCCATTCTCCTTGCCCTACAATTTATTTTAAACATAAAACTACTATTTATTTTTATTTTTTGTTAGGGCAAGAAGGCAATGCATTAAGATAAAGTTGATATTAATAAAACAATTTTAATGAAGATGTCCAGTACACTCAATTAGGCCTCTTAAAAAATCGAACAATGTTTCACACCCAATATTAACATTCTTATCTTTGTCACTACTGCTACAATGACCTTCAAAGTTGGGCATTTTTTGGCTAAAAAGTTTGAAGGAAATGATATTAAAAAAAAGCATACGTTTTTAGAATATTTTATCTACACGTGAATAAAACAATAAAAGTTGAATTGCACGTTTTCTCATAAGAAATTCGTGGAACCGTCAGGTTGTCTTAGGCCAAAATCGGAACGACATTACAGCACTGGGCATACTATAGTATACAAAGTTCAGTGTATAAACCCAAAATATGAACGACATGCAGCACTGGGCATACTATAGTATACAAAGTTTAGTGTATAAACCCAAAATAGGATTTAACATTAGGCCTGCCGTATAGAACTAGAGACTAAAGCTTCAAACTACATGAGAAAAGGAACAGAATATGCTTTAAAATGTCTGTAACCCTAATGAGAAATATTATACTCTAGGCCAAAGTTAGAATTACGTTAGTAACCTTTCACCAATCTCGCCATAAATTTCTAAAATCATGGACATCTAAATATTGACCATTAATTGCATACTTTGTTCAGCAGGCCATCGCCAGGGTGTACATAATTAATCGGTAGTGTATGTGTGTGGTTAGGTTTGTGATTTTTCGAAAATCGATGTAAGAAGGATTATACGGGGATTACACGCATTTATGCTTAAAAGCCTACGCGGGGATTATATTTTGTGGGATGGATTATACGCGACTCTGCGTGGAGTGTCTACATGGCTTACACAGGGCTTATGCAAGTATTATATGGGGTTTATGCGACAGCTTAAACTGTCTACGGTATTACGAGGGAATATACTTTGTTACACGGTGTTATTCGATTCTATACGTTTTGTATGTGGTAGTTATACATGAGCGGTACTGTAGCATAATCAAGGTGAGGCCTGACTAAGTGCTTATACAAATTAAGGACAACTTCTCTACCAAGAAAACAACAATTTCTTCTAATCAAACCAAGCATCCTATTTGCCCTTGCAGCTGCTAAAACACACTGTTTAGAAGGTTTTGAAATACATGTAATGACAACACCTACAGTAGATCCCTTTCTTGATCAATACAACCAAGATTTGAACCATTCATGCAGTAATCAAAAGCCAAATTGTTCTGACCAAAATGAATAACTTTGCATTTATCAACTTTTAATGACATCTGCCACATTTGGGGCCAAAAAACTAATTTATCCAGTTCAGTTTGCAACAGTGAAGAATCCCTAGCATCATCAACAATCCTGTACAGCTTAGTGTCATCAGCAAATTTACAAATCCTGGAGCCAAGGGAAACATCAATATCATTATTGAAGATTAAGAAAAGAAGCGAACCCAATACAGAACCCTGAGGAACACCACTTGTAACCTTCTATGGAGATACTTCACCATTTACAACAACTTTGTGACCTGTCAATTAACCCTTACTCTACCTGGGCTTTAAAAATAGCGACCCCAATTTTCGTAACTTTTTTTTCATATGCATTTTTGACAACTTTCCTTTCATTTTCTTTCGTTACAAGTATGGTTGGAATAGATGCTAAGATATTTATCTTTTGAGTAATTAAAACCAATTTAGGAAATATTGGACAAAATTATGCAAATTAAGCAATTTTTGGCTAAATTTGGTCAACAAATGGTCAATCTTTGCAGAAGTATAACTTCTTGTCAGTATTGAAAACAGAGATTTGTGTTACATATTTAGATTTTTTTTGAAATTTCCTTTCCAATGATACTAATCTATAATTTTTAGAAAGAAAGGAAAGATGAAAACACATCAAAAATGATTAAAGTCAAACGTCCCCTGAAAGCTGCAGCAGAAAAATAATTACGCAGTTGTCACGGCGAGACTCGAACCCGGAGCGCTCGCATGCTAATCGCGTACATTTCCTCTGCACCACGTAGTCGTTCAAATTAGAGAGGTGTAATTTTATTCTTATAGGATAGGTTCTAAATAGAGGGGGGTATGCCTTTATTTATATATCAAATGAAAGGAAATTTCAAGCGCTTTCGAACGGCGCTTCAACAAAGCATGCGTGATGTACAGTTTAGGTTACACGTTTTTTTTTTTAAATGGCAGAAATTCATGAAATTTTGAAGAAATTTCTCCAGAACAAAAGATTGGACGTAGGGATTATAAAAATTATACCAGAAACCAATACTATCATGTCTTAGGACTTGCGTGTTTGATTTTGAAGCAAAAATGTGATCTTGAAATAATCGTAAGATGTAAAAGAGAAAAAGAGAAAAATTGTAATTTTTTTAGCAATTATTGAGTTTTACCCTTTTTTGATGTACTTTTTCTAAAAATTATGTAATATGACCCCTATGAAAAAGTTTCATTTTGTGAAAGAAATATCCGAGTACTTTAAAATGATACCAAGATTACTCTTATAGGACTGGTAAAGTCCCGATTTTATTTTTAGAAAAAGGTGGTTTGAAAACGGCGATACTATCGCCGCGTGGTAGAATAAGGGTTAACCAAGAATTTATCCAACTGGCACACTTTCTATCCACACCAAGCGCTCTTGTTTTCAACATGAGCCTGCCTAACGGAACTTTATCAACTGCTTTTTGGAAGTCTAAATAGATAACATCCACATTATGACAAGAATCAACTGGTTTAGTAACATCATCAAGAAATTCCAATAAATTAGAAACAAAACCTCTTCAGAAAGAAAATCAGAACACTAACGTAAAACAACAGGATGTATACCATCTGGACCAAATGCTTTATTTGAGATCAAAGCCTTTAACTTCTTAGACACAACATCAACTTAAAAATCAGCATCCTTAATGGATACTGGAGAATGCACACTAAGATAATCCACAACATCATCAGCAAGGGACTCACTAGTAAAAACAGATACAAAGTAGTCATTTAAAACCTCAGCCATATCCTAACCACTATTGATAGTAACACCATTACTACCCTGAAGGGGACCAACAACCTCACTTTTTTTTTGTTTTGAGCGAACATAAGAGTGAAATGACTTAGGATTAATCTTAACCTCTTTGGATAAATGTTTTTAAAAAAGCACTTTAGGATCTTTTATCAAACTCTTAGTGAACTTTTCGTGATCCTTATACCTAGCAAGCTCTGCAGGACACTCACTGTTTTTAAAACAACGCCACAACTTTTTTTTTCTTTTCCAAACAGCCCGCAAAACCTGCCGGGATATTTACACTGGCCGATTATGCCTACATACTTTCTTTAATTGGACAAACCTATTTACACCCTCCAAAACTTTAGTTTGGAAAACATCCCATTACTTTCGAAGGATCTAAGTCACATAGTAAAGAAGTCCAATCAAATGACAAATTATCCTGAAATGTGGCAAAGTCAGCATTCTTAAAATCTGAAACCAGTTTATCAGCTGGAGAAACCTTTGTGTATTAATACAGATCAAAACTAATGAGATCATGATCACTACACCCTACCTTACCGCTGCTTAGTACATTTCTAACCATACTTTCTTCCCAACTGAAAATCAAATCAAGACCATTACTACTACGCATGGGAAACAACACAAACTGGGTGAAATAGCAGTCGGATACAACCTCCAGAAAATCTTTACCATGTGAACCACTAGTACAAAGATTCCAATCAATGTCTAGAAAATTAAAGTCCCCAAAAACAATAACCCTCCTAGAAGCAACTTTTCTAAAGCAGTCAAGCAATTTTTGATTGGTTTCAGGACTAAAATTTGGTGATATATATACAACACCAACAACCACTAAACTACCAACATCGCCATCAATAGTAAGCTCACACCATAGGCAGTTTGAAAAACCAAGAGAAAACTGAGCAATCCTATCTATGCAATTAAAACTCTCATTTACAAACAATAGAACATCACCTTCTCTACCATTGAGAGTATCTAATCTGTCTCGTCTGAAAACTGAGTAACCTGGAATATGCATCTCTGAATCACTAATGTCACTATAAATCCAACTCTCAGTAATACCAATTATATCAGCCGTCAGGTCTAGTGATTGAAACTTCAGCGAGCAGCTCATCATGTTTATTCAATATGCTACGGACATTTGAAAACATAACCTTAATTCTACCACTAGAAAAACAATCCCTTTCCACAGAAACATGCCTGACAGGTGGGTTTGAACTCTCACCCGTGACTAGTTTAAAGGACTCAGATCCTTAATTGCCCTATTGACACCCCTAGCAAGGACACGAGCACCTTTCCTAGTCACATGCAAGTCATCTCTCATGAACCAATCAATCCGAGATTTAAACTTATGCCAGAAATTTACAAAACCGAACTCAAACAGATGACAACTACTCTCTAGCCAACTATTGCTGAACATCATCGTATCTATCATAAAGGAACTGCCTTTATGCGGCAACAGACCAACAACTAGAACCTTACCACCCGTGTCCTTTATCTTGAATAACAAATCTATGAAACTATGCCTAACAGAATCAACATTTCTCCTTGAAATATCATTTGTACCCATTGAAATTACCACAGTAACTTCAACCTTACATAAAGTTTCAACACGAGAACTCACGTCATCAACTCTAGCCCCTGGAAGACACACCCTAATCCTGCTTCTACGATCTACGCCACAAAACTCTGTGTCAACATATCTAACAAGCAGCGTTCGACAAATCGCCTATCCGGACGCCCGGGGCAACCAAAACTCATGTCCGGGCAAGTGGATTGTCAAAGTGAACTGCCCGCCGGGCAACTACTTTTTAACCTAAAAGTGACCCTTTAAAATTTAAATATAATGCAAACTATGGTACTTTTTTAAACGTCACACTGTCCTAAAAAGTGATTGTCAAAAGCGACACAAACCAAGGTGAAAAATCTAGAAATGTTACCGTCACATTCCTCAGCGATACGATAACCATCGTAGTTCGTACATGATATTGTATCACACACGTTTTCAATCTTTCATGCATTGCATAACGTTAGTTCAATACGGAATGCTAATGTCCCGCAGTACAATACGGTACATACAGTGCATACAACAGCAGGCTGTACAACAGTGCACTGAACGCACGTGTTGTAACTTGTTTTCACTTGCGATCGATCAGCTTAAGCTCTGGCCAGCAGACTATTTGCCCAAATACATACACATTTTGCTTGGGTTTTTGGGAGCGGTTGACATGATTGGTTTATTTCGGGAGTTGGTACTCTTTCAATGTGGGTACACACGTGTGTGTCTGATAATCTGATTTTCATGTTAAAATTCTATTCCCTGTATATGTAACTAGAATTACTGTACAGTATGTGTATGAGTGACACAAGTGAAAGAAACACAGGTGCTACGGTAAGGGTTCCCATTTTCTTTTTTCTGTTGCAAAGATTATTTAACAATTTCGAACAATATTTCATGTACAATAAGACACAAACAGTTGTTTAATACATGACAATTCACTCAAATAGTTCATATATCATTCCATTCGTGATAAGTAACAGTTTATAAAATGTAAATATTTCATTCATACGGCCTGGCATTAACATTAGTGTAGGTACTAAATACAATCGGGGAATCCCCACTTATGCTTCCGGGCAAGTTGATTTGACGCCCGGGCAACCAAACTTTAGCAACTAACTGCCCGACGGGCAAGTAGAATTTTGATCGATTTGTCGAACGCTGCTACTGTAACAAGTGAATCCCCTATCCATAACACTTTAACGCTAACAGAATCCACAGGCAACGTACCAGATGAATCAACAACCTCAAGACCAATGGTACCTGTACAATCATCAACTACAGACAACCCTACATTGCATAATATATGACCAGCTCCCAGCTAAAACTTATATTCATACACAAAGTACTGTCAAACGTGTACGAGAGCGACGTGACAACTGCTTCTATTCTCTTATACTATTTTCGCTCCATTTTCTCTCCAATTTGCACCATTTTGTTTTATAACTTCATTTCAGATTTTTCTTCTAGGTGGATGGGCTTTTATTCTCGGTGAGATCGTTTCTTTTCTTTTTTTCTATTATATTTTCCCTCGTTCTGACCCGACTTTTCACGCCCTTCGTTACTAATACAGCGGTCCCCATATAGTGGGCCCGCGATTTTTTTCTAGCTGCCTCGGGTCTCTCGGCCCTTGGTTTTTTCTTTCATAATGACGAAGCGCCTATGCAGTGACCTTGACCCCCCTCCCCTCCCCGTGACCCACCTGCTACCATCATTGACCATTCTACAACCCCAATCCCAAAAATCCTTATTATCCATGCCACCAACAAGCAGGAAAGCTTTAAAAAAGTTTCTCCTTTCCTCATCCATAAAGCCCTCTTTGGCCTTGTCGGTACCCTCCCCAAAGTCTCTACCCTTAGATCCGGTGATCTCCTGGTGCACTGCACCAGGGACACACAAGCCACCACCCTCCTTTCCACCAAAACCCTATCCAACTCTGGTATTGACATCACAGTCACCCCCCATCGTTCCCTAAACTCCAGCAAAGGCGTCATACGCACCCGCGATCTTGCGTACATGACCGATGACGACCTCCAAATGGAACTAGCAAACCAACATGTAACTGAAGCCCGTCGTCTCGTTTTAAAGAGAGACGGAGCCGAAACTTCCACCAACACCATATTTCTTACCTTCGCAACACCAACTCTCCTCCCACATCATTGCCGGCTACCTGAGAATCCAGGTCGCCCCTTACATTCCTAACCCTTTACGTTGCTATAATTGTCAGAGGTATGGCCACGGGAGAAACTCCTGCCACAGCCAAGCGCTGTGGTAACTCGGAGCCCCGGACCATGACAACACCTCCTGCACCAACCCCACTCTGCACAAATTGTGACGGTAAACACCCAGCAAACCATCCCTCCTTCTCGAAAGACTGTCCCACCTGGCTTCAGGAAAACAAATAACAAAACTTAAAACCCTTAACCCCAACATAACCTACCCAGAGGCCAGGAAACAATTCTTCGCTTCTCTTAACTCCAAGCCTTCCTACTCAAACGTAGTCTCCTCTAACTCTAATTCCGCCCCAAACACAACTAACACAACAAAACTAACTCCTATGCCCAAACCGACCTCACCTGGCTCTTCTTACCTAGTCCTAAGCCCATCACCATTTCCAACAACCCAATCACACCCAATACCCACACCACCTCCACCACCACTTCTCTCCTCAACCTCCCTTCCTACTCTAAAGCCCCTACCGCCCCCTACACCAACACCACTAATACCTTCATACATCAAGCTAAAACCAGCCAAGCAAACAATCAACAAACCAACAAATCAACCAACAAACAACCAACCAAAAAACAACAAACAACCAATCAACAAACAACCCACCACCCAAACCCACACTGAAGAGAGTATGGATTGTTCGATTGCCGAACACGCCAATCATACTTCTCGTCCAATTTTCAAAAACAATCGCTCCCAAAGAAACAGATCAAAGAAAAACAAGCCAACTCAGACCCAACAGATCTTCCTCCAGATAACCCCCCGCCTCCTTATGGCGTACACTACAAACAATTACAATAACACCCACAACATCATACAATGGAACATTAGGAGCCTAAAGGCCAATTCTGAAGAAATTGACCTTCTGGCCTCCACCTTCAACCCGGTCGTCTTCTGCCTACAAGAAACTTTCTTGAAAACCACCGACCATTACTCCCTCAACAACTTTGCTTGCTATCACAAACATCAAGTTGATGCTGACAGGGCCTGTGGTGGCGTCTCCATTCTCGTTAGACACGATATCCCACACAGCCCTGTTCGTGTGCACACCGACCTTCAGGCCATCTGTATTTCTATCTCCCTCCACAAAACTTTCACTCTCTGCAATATCTATCTCCCTCCCAACACCAACATTCAACCAACCAGCCTTAACAACCTCATATCTCAGCTTCCCACCCCCTTCATCCTTCTTGGTGACTTCAACGCTCACAACCTCTGTGGGGCTCTAATACCACCACCCCTAGAGGCAAGTTCATCAAAACGCTCTTCGTCAGCACAGCCTGTCCTTACTGAACACTAACTCCCGACCTACCTTCATCCTGCCACAGGCTCTCTCACCTGTATTGACCTGTCTATCTGTTCCCCTAACCTCCTCCCTGATTTTAGTTGGAGAGTCACTGCTGACCTCTGTGGTAGTGATCATTACCCTCTTCTTATACACTCCAATCTTCAAATCCCCACTGAGCACACCCCAATTGGAACCTCGACAAGGCTGACTGGTCCCTTTTTGAAACCCTCTGTGACTCACACTCTCCCCCCATCTTCTCGAGGATGAGGATCCCATGTCTAACTTCAGTAATATCCTTATCAAGATCGCCACCTGCTCAATTCCCAAAACCTCCAAACCCCAAATCATCCCCAACCCTGGTTCTCGGATGACTGCAAAACCGCCATCAAGAACAGGAAAAGAGCCCTCAGGAACTTTAAAACTAACCCGACCACCCATAACCTTAACCTCTTTCATCAGCCGAGCCAAGGCCAGACGCACTATCAAGGACAGTAAAACCAACACTTGGAACAACTTTATCTCTTCTCTCACCACCAACACCCCACTAAGAAGATTTGGAGAATGGTTAACAGCTTCCACGGCAGAGTAGGCAAATCTTCCATCTCCCATCTCTCTTGGAATGGAGACCTTCTCACCGCAAAAAAGGACATCGTTGACCACCTCGCCGCCTCTTTCAGCAACATCTCGTCCTCGACCAACTACTCCAATGCTTTCAAAATCAAAAAAGCTTGCGATGAAGCCAGGAGAATCACTTTTCCCTCTGACAACTCCGAAAGCTACAACACCCCTCTCACCCTTTCTGAATTAAACCAAGCCATCAACGACGCTGGCTGCACCTCCAAGGGCCCAGATAACATCCCCTATCAGTTTCTGAAACACCTCCCCATCAAGGCCACCACTACCCTACTCACCATCTTCAACCACATTTGGTCCTCACACTCCTTTCCCCCTATCTGGAGGACAGCTATTGTCATCCCCGTCCTTAAACCGGGGAAGGATGGTACCGACCCCACCAGCTACCGACCCATCGCCCTTACTTGCTGTCTCTGTACAATTATGGAAAAGATCATTAATCAGAGACTAAACTGGTTCCTCGAGACCAACAGAATCCTCTCTCCTCACCAAAGCGGCTTCCGAAAACGTGGCAATACCCTAGACCAGTTAATTACGCTCGACACCGCTATCCGGGAATCCTTTGCAAAAAAGGAACACCTCATTGCCATATTTTTTGACCTCGAGAAAGCTTTCGATATACTTTGAAATACGGCATTACCCGAAAACTTCACACCATTGGCCTCAGAGGCCACCTCCCCATCTTTATTCAAAACTTCCTCTCACCCAGGCAGTTCCAAGTTCCTATTGGCCACACCTCTCCAACCCGCACCCCAAGAAGAGGGCGTCCCCCAAGGCAGCATCCTCTCCCCACTCTCTTCAACCTGAGCATTAATGACATCGGGAATAACCTTGGCCCCAGCATCAAACGCCCTCTACGTGGATGACTTCACCATCTTCTACTCCTCCCCTAGCTTTCCTATTGTTGAAAATAGGCTCCAAACCAGCCTCAATCAGCTGCAAGTCTGGAGCAACAATAACGGTTTTAAATTCTCCAAAGACAAGACAGTCTGCATGCACTTTTGTCATTTCAACAACCTCCACCCCAACCCGAACTTTGTGCTCAATGGGAATCGCATCCCTAAAGTTGAAAACACAAAGTTCCTTGGTCTAACTCTAGACCCCAAGCTCACCTACAAGCCACACATCACCAACCTGAAATTAAAATGCAATAGCTCCTCAACCTCCTCCGTCTGCTCTCCAACACTACTTGGGAGCGAACCGCCTATGCTCTCCTCAAAATTTTCAGGCTCACCATTCGTGCTGCTTGCTTGACTATGGCAATATTGTTTACTGTGTCGCTCGCAACTCATACCTCAACCACATTAACACCATCCAAAATGAAGCCCTCAGGCTTTGTCTAGGAGCCTACAGGACCTCCCCAATCACTAGCCTTCATGTTGAAGCCAACGAACCCCCCCTTTCTACTTAGATGTAAAAAGCTTAGCCTCTCCTATGCTTTTAGAGTCCTCACCAACACCCAGAACCCTGTTTACAACCTCATTAGGTACCCCAATTTCTCCTCCCTCTTTGATAGGACTAAAACCCTATCGCCTCCCTTCAGCTTACGCATTAAATCAGACCTCTTTCAACTTGGCATCAACCCCGCCACTCTCGGCACCTACTCCTGGCCCACTTTTCCTCCTTGGGCCACCGCCCTACCTTCTGTTTACCTAGACCTCTCCATTTATAACAAAACTCAAACTCACCCTAACCTCTTCATCAATCTCCACAACCAAATCAAAGACCAACTCTCAAATTACACCTCCATCTATACTGATGGCTCCAAGGAAGGCAACAAGACAGCTGCTGCTGCCATCATCCAAGACATCACCCTCAGTAGCAGACTTCCTGACTACTCATCCATCTTTTCAGCCGAGGCTAAGGCCATTCTCCTCGCCCTCAACTTTATTGAGTACTCTCCTCTTAGTCACTTTGCCATTTTCTCTGACTCAAAGGCTGTTCTTACTTCATTACTCAATCTTAAATGGGATAACCTCACCTGCCACCTCCTCCCTGCGGAAACTCTTTTCTCCCACCCTCTGCAGGAAAAGTGTTCTTTCTTCTGGATACCCAGCCATGTTGGCATCCCTGGCAATGACAGGGCTGATACAGCCGTTAAGCTTGCCCTTAACCTCCTCCCTTCCCTTTTCCCAAACCCTCTCTGACATCAAACCGCTTATTGCTTCTCTTGTTCGTGACCGCTGGCAAACCTTATGGAACTTCCAAATTGATAACAAGCTCCATGTTATCCAGCCCACAATCCCGATCAAATCCACCATCAACAACCTTTCTCGTATCGACAACGCGTTCATATTACCCGTCTTAGAATTGGTCATACCCACCTCACTCACTCCCACCTCCTTATTGGTTCCCCCAACCCTCTGTAACAATTGCCACTGCATCCTCACAATCCAACACGTTCTCCTTGCTTGCCCCTGTACAACCTTCCCAGAGCTTCCTTGCTCCCCACAACTCAATTGCTGAGTTCTTCCAGAAAAATCCTCCAGAGAAAATAATCTCCTTCCTTCAGCATGCATCCCTCTACAACCATATTTAATTCTCCTCTTCCACCCCCTCTCTACTTTGTTTTTGTTTTACCCATGCACCTCCTCTCTCGATCACAGCTTTCTGGCTTTTGTTCTTGAATTTCTCTCATTCTCCCCCTGGTCTCTTTCCTTACTACCTCTAAAATGATCTGACCTCTCAGGCACAATTTGACCTTCGTTGTCGTGGTGCCGTTAAGACCTCATCAAACAAACAAACAAACAAAGTGATACATCCCTTGTGTAATTGATACCCTGGGATTCCATCAATGATGTGCTAACGTCAATGTGCATGTTCAGGTGTTCGAAATAGTATGCATTTTATGACTAAAAACAGTCAGAATTATCATTGTTTTGATTGCATTCGTTCTTAAAACATTGAGATTTTGTTATTATTAAATTGCAATACATATAAACTCCATTTGTTCTTAAGAAAAACTGCTTTGGTATAAATCTTGTGGGACTAAATTATATCAAACAATAATATTATCCGTGTTACTTATTATCTGAGAAAACAATGCAGCAATTTTGTGGTACTTTTGAAAATTACGGTACTAAACGTGTGTAAATGATACATGCTCGCATTTTTGGCATGTACACATTTACTAAAATCCCTAAACGTTTACAGCTCTACAAAGTATGTCAGTTCCACGTGAAAAGCATTTCAGTCTGAACTACCGGGGAACAGATTCCCCTGGCGGTTAGTTTTTTCTCAAGCTTACCACAGAGCTGTCAAAATTACTGCTCCCAGGATCCTGGGGCTAAGCTTAAATGGGGATTTTTTACTAACAGGGGATATATCTGTTGGGGGATAATAATGCTTGCTTGAAAAGTGCTCCATATGTAGAATAAATAACTAGGAACAATAATATGCGTGCGTGATAATTCTGAGAAATTAATGCAAGATGCAAGACCTCATTAAGATGAACGTTGTGTGTGACCCCAGTTTTTTTTTTTTTGACAAATATAATTTTCCACCAAGTGGTGTGGACAAATTGATTGTGTCACTCATATAACTTCCATAATCTGCGGAAGAGGTTAGAATTACCCATTGACCACATGATAATTTATACAAAACAGCTCATAACTTTTGTAAGAAGCATATTTTTATGTTCAAACATCCCCATGAATTCATTTTTTCTCCCTACTGCCTTTTAAGTTTTTGTTTGTGGGGAAAATATATTTTCCAGCACGTGGTATGGTCAAATTGACCACCCACTTCCACCCCCACTCCCCCACTCCTACTCCCATCCCTCACCCCACCCCCACCCCCACTCCCTCCCCCTCCCCCACTCTCCCCCTTCATGCCGTTTGCCAAAGATGTGATAATTTGTGCTACATATTAATTGTCTTCAAAATAATTTGTTGTCACACTCACATCCCTGATACTTTGTTTGCATGTGTCAACTAAGCTTGGGAGATATAATGATATATTTCAATATTGACCTATATCGATATATTGATATTATGTTTTTCAATGATAATACACAATACATGAACTATTAAAAAGCTACACATGACTATCAAACATCAAAGTATTTTTCATTAAACAGCCACAAAAAGTTAATAAATTTCATTTATACTAAAGTTTCAGGCAGTCAGTTATGATACAACTTTATCAAAACATTAATATTGTGATAACAATTACCCAAAAATCCTTCCATGAACAAAAAACAACTTGACTCACGGAGTACAGAGGCATTGCTAATACTTCAACTTTATACTTGATGGCTTACGATTTTCAGACAACAAAAATCATAAGATGATGAATCCTCAAACATCGTGTTAAGTTTCCTTAAAAGAATACTAAATCTTAAATTTTTATCAATCAGTCATTAATTAAGAAATCACTGACAAAACTAGGAGGTTTTTGTCATCATTTTGTTCGTTCAGAAAGTCTAAAAGTGACAGACTGGTCTTGGCAGATTAATCAGATATTGTACAGTGCAATAACTACACAGTATCACTACTGTACACAGTACTTTACAGTGTGCACACATCTGCACATCTGAGTGACAACACTCTTGCGATGATTAAAGCAGACTAGAAATTGGATGTTATGAGTTATATGGGTGGACTTCTGAATGTCTAGAAGTCCATAAAAAGCTACCAAAATAATGCCTTTTCAGTAGAACATTCATAAGAAGTAAGTGAGTTATGGAATTTTAAGAAGAATTGGAGCCTATTTTTGTAAGGCATACAGTGTGGGCCTAGTACCAGTTCCACAATTTTTTATATTTTTTTTTTTGTAAAGAATATCTTAAGGCCTAAACTTTTCCAATGTTTCTGTGATTGATAGAAACCATGTAAAGAAGATTTTTAAGCTTAGTGGGTGTTTATTTAAAGATGTTATGTATATATTTTGCAGTGATTTCTCTTAATTTTTACAAAAAGTTTTACTTGACTTTTTTTGAGCTGAGACAAAAATTACCTTGCACAGAACAGTACATACGACTTACCTATGATGTCCTATAATTTGCATATCGATTTTCCGATAATAGCGATATTTTTCTGGCGATATATCGATATTGCATAGTGCTCTATATCGCCCAAGCTTAGTGTTAACTAATGCAACTATCATGAGTTCTGTTACGTATTTACCCCATACATATGATACGTGTTACAGCCTTGCTTGGTTTAGAATTTTGACTATTATTTATTTCTTGTTCCTCTTACAGCTTTATTGTGACAAAAAAGGTGTATATTAAGTCCAATTTAAAGCAAGGAATTTGCTTTTTTACGGACAAAAATGTTGGAACAGAGAAATTTGATCCGGAGCAGTATTTTTTAAGAAAGCACTGTTCGTGACAAATTTAAAATTTGACCCCTGATACTGATGTAAGAAACAGTATGTGATGTGTGTGAGCCAATGATATCAGTGAAAAAATGTACTGTACGAAGCTAGATACATTATACACAATGAGCCGGATGGATTCGCTCGTTGTTTGTTTACTATTCCATGACTGGTGATTGGGTAATTTTGTACATACATAGTTTGTATGTATGACTAGCCAACCCTTGAAATGGCAAACATAGTCCTGGGTCATTAGTGTTTAATAGGCTGCATAGAAAAAAAAACCAAATTATGTTGATTTTTGATTCTTATTTATAAACTCTTGCAAGCCTGGTTATGAAACTCTTAGAATTTGCAAGGTAAATTTCCTTTACAATCCATTCCCTGCAAAAAATATTTAAAAACTTTCCATTTTATGGTAGAATGACCGTTTTCTGCTATGTATGGAATGTATTGTACGTTTGTTAAAACAACAAAAAGTCTACTAAATAAAAAGGAATGTTAATCAAAATATTCAGGAGTGCTCTTTGTAGTATAGTGCAAACAGTACAAAGTTGAGTAATCATAATTCTCTCATACTTTTTGTACTTTCAGACCAATTTGCCAGTGTTTAAACAAAAGGAATCAGGGGTAAGAAGACGTTACAGTGACTTTGAATGGCTTAGAACAGAACTAGAGAGAGACAGCAAAGTAAGTAGAATTTGACGGACATGTTCATAAATTATTTTGAAAGGTGTATAGACCTACAGAATGTAGGCAGGATAGCTCAGTCGGTAAAGAGCTGGACTGGTCCATGGTTCCAGTCTTGGCTTGGACAGCTAGCAGACAGTTAGCTGGGGCAGGTTTACGAGCGGTGAGGTATGGAACTGGTCATCCTACCTCATCATGCTGTGCCTTAAAAAGTGTGACACTTCACCAAGTGTGACACTTCACCAAGTGTGACACTTCACCAAGTGTGACACTTCACCAAGTGTGACACTTCACCAAGTGTATGACACTTCACCAAGTGTGACACTTCACCAAGTGTGACACTTCACCAAATGTGACACTTCACCAGGTGTGACACTTCACCAGGTGTGACACTTCACCAGGTGTGACACTTCACCAAGTGTGACACTTCACCAGGTGTGACACTTCACCAAATGTGACACTCCACCAAGTGTGACACTTCACCAAGTGTGACACTTCACCAAGTGTGACACTTCACCAAGTGTGACACTTCACCAAGTGTGACACTTCACCAAGTGTGACACTTCACCAAGTGTGACACTTCATGAGGTGTGACACTTCATTAGGTGTGACACTTTATTAAGTGTGACACTATTAAGTCACATCCCCGGAGCTCATTCATTAGTATGGGGCTACCCTTAACTTTACCAAAACCTATGGAAGTAACAGAAGCTAGAGCTAGATTTATAACAATGTATTAAGCAGCATATTTTGATGCAGAGGTTCGGCACTGCTGCAAAAAAAAAAAAGGGCTTTTGAAAAGATTTTTTGAGCAAGAAACAGTATATATGGTAAATATGTGCTCTAGAAATGTCGCCCGTGTAATTGTGCAATGAATAGTACATTAAATTGCGAAAGAGGAGAGCATATAAAAATGTTTTTAATTTACTACATCAATATTATTTCTGTCACATTTTTTCGTGGGAAGATTTTGACACCTTTATTCAGAAATGCGGAAAATTTTAGGATTAATTCCAACTCTTAAGGTTTGGATCGTAACTTACCCCCAATCATCTTTTACAGTGTGACTGTGTAAGACTTTCCCATAATTTTCAATGACTGAAATTTGGGGAGAATTTGTAGGAATTACGTATAGATTTTAAGTTGTTTTTACCTTTTGACATCACAAGTTTTGCATATATTTAAAAATACTCTAAACTCTGATCAGCCTTACATAACCAGTGTTTACACTAAAGTGATTTCCCAAACCCCACTGTGTTTTTTTTTTTTTGGGGGTGAAAAAAAAGAAGGCAGGATCTCTTTTTGGAAAAATGTCCAAATTTGGCTGACAAAATACCAAATTTGGCATCTTACGGCTAATTTTTTTTGTTTTTTTGTAGAAATTTGCCCCCTATAATTATTTTTTGAGCGGGAATTTGATGTCTGCAGGAATCTTACAATGCGGCACCTTAATGTGAACACTGGCCATAACTAAAAAACTAAATAATGCCGTGTCCAAGATTCAAAGATTGTTCTACTCATAATTACGTGCTCCTTTTGATGCATGTACATTAACTAATGAAAGTGAAAGCTTGTAGAAAGTCTATAGACGTTTGTCTTTGTGCGACATGCAAATTAGATTGATTACAAATTAAGGAGAGTTTTCTGCTCCCACTGGTATGCTGTGGGATACATGTGTCACATCCACATCCTCTTCAAATGTGTTTTTAAGAGTCCGAGTTTGACAGCAAATTTTTTAATAAGGGAAGGAAGAACTTTAGGTGAAGAGGTCAAAAGTTTTGATAACTTGGAAAGTGGAAACACTTTTCCAAAGAATTTAGTTGTTTTAGATGCCAACTAAAATGGCAGCTACAGTAAAAGTAAAAGCAGTTCTTTGAGATGGTTAAAAAGTCACATTTTTGGCAAACAGAGTTTTCGATGCCTGGTCTACTATCGGGACTTACAAGATTATGTTACTGTACTCCCCCAGCCCTCTCAAGCAAAGACTTATTGAATAACTTGCACGTTGTTACCAATACATAATATAGTGGTTGCGCCAGACCCCTTGCTTGAATTAAAAAGGGGCAGGCTGCTAGACCTGTTGAGGGGCACATTAATGCGTGCGCGAAGCGCTGGGTCTTTTCAGCATGGAGTCCAGGGGTTCAATCCCATGGTGAAGAAGCTCTGGCTCTTCTATGCTTTTAGAGTCCCTCACCAACACCCAGAACCCTGTTTACAACCTCATTAGGTACCCCAATTTCTCCACCCTCTTTGATAGGACTAAAACCCTATCCCCTCCCTTCATCTTACACATTAAATCAGACCTCTTCCATCTTGGCATCAACCCCGCCACCCTCAGCACCTTCTCCTGGCCCACTTTTCCTCCTTACATACAACATACATATAAGGCATTTATAAAGCACCACTACATCAAGAACGCAGCACATATGGAGAAACATAATAACAACAAATGTACAAATAAAGCATAAGATGATATGAAAGTACAGTGGTAGAGAAAAACAACATAAGATTGGATACAAATAATACTTCAAACACTTTTTGAATTTGCCTAAAGAGTCAGATTCTCTGATTGAAGAGTGAGTGCATTCCAGTTTTTTGGAGCAAAATGAGAAAAGGTGCGATTTGATGCAGACTTGAGCAGCTTAAAAGAGTTCAGTTCCATGAGGCGAGTTACGTCAAGTGATGAGCGAAGGTTTGAGCATGAGGGCTGGTGGGAAGAAAGGCAGGATGATAGGTAAACAGGTGATATACCATAGAGGCATTTATACACATAGACCAAGATCTTAAAAGTTATCCTCTCCCTGACTGGGAGCCAGTGCACTTTCTTAAGGTAAGGTGTGGATGATCTCGCTTTGTAGCACGGCAGACAAGCTTAGCAGCCCAGTTTTGTTTCTGTTGTAGTCTCTGAATAACGGTTGAGTTGGATCCAAACAATAGGGCATTTCCATAGTCAAGCCTTGAGAGAATCAGTGATTGAACGACAAGGTGACACGTGTCCATATCATGGAATCTTCTGATTCAGGAGATATTACGCAACTGATAGTTGAGACTTTTGCACAGTGATATTATTTGAGTATTCATAGTCATGAAAGTGTCAAATATAATGCAGAGATTGGGTACACTCACAGACGGATGGATAATCTTACTACCAACGCGAAGAGTCACAGGAGGCAGGAGGTGCTTAAGGTGATCAGAGATGGCAACAAAGAACTCAGTTTTCTCCTCATTGAACTTTAGCCTGTTAACAGTCATTTAGGACTTGATCTCATCAATGCATGCTGACATTTGTGAAAGTGCCGACATGATGAAATTATGGTTAGGCAAAAAAGAAGTAAATACTTTAATGTCATCTGCATAGATATGAAACAGCAAATTATGCTTTCTAAGGATGTTGCCAATTGGAATGGTATAGATGGTGAACTGTTGTGGACCAACTATCGATCCCTGTGGTATGCCATACTTCAAATCAAGATGTGAGTAAAAACGCCATCTATACACACACTGGTTGTTCTTCTAGATAGATATTAACTAATCCATTTGAGCACATTGCCCTGCAGTCCCATTTCATTTGCAAGCCTGGTCAACAAGATGTGGTGGTTAACAGTATCGAAGGCCGCATTAAGATCAAACAGGGCCAGAAACACACCTTTACGCTCAGATACACATTCCATGATGTCATTTTTTTATTTTGAGCAATGCAGACTTTGTAGAATGTGCAGGCTTATATGCCAATTGTAATGGTTCTCCAAGGCTGCTATCCATAAAGTATCTGGCAATGTTGTCAACAGCATGTCTCTCAATGATTTTGGACAGGTAAGTGTGATATAAGATACCGGCCGATAGTTCTTAAGTTCATTGGGATTGAGAGACTGCTTTTTGATGACAGGAGAAATAATAGCGTGCCTTAATGAGTCTGGGAAGGTGCCGGTGTTGAGAGAACTGTTTACAATTTGAGTTATGACAGGAAGAAACATGCATACATTCTGCTTCATGAACCAGGTTGGTATTGGATCCAACAAACAAGATTTTGCCGGAGTCTTCATGATATATTTCTGAATATCTTCCTCACTAACATGATCAAACTCAAGCAATGTGCAGGTAAGTTCATGCGTTGGCAGTTGCTCAGGCTCAGAGGTTGGATCTAAATTTGCCAATTCTGTTTCAATGCCGTCATAAATCTTTGCAACTTTGCCAGCAAAAAATGAGGCAAAGTCATTGCCAAGGGCATGAGCAGAGTCGTAGGCAGGTAAGATCTTAGCAGTTTTGTTTAGATGAGTATTCACTTTTTTGAAAACTGTTTTAGGGTCAGCCCCCATAAGCTGTTCTCTGTAGTAGTCTTGCTTGGCCTCGTCAATCATTTCATTGACTAGTTTGCGCTGGGCAACATAGAGCTGCCGATGGACATAAAGTCTTGATTTCCTCCACTTGCACTCATGTCTGCGACGTGCCACGTGGATTTCGCTATTGTACCATGGTTGGCGAGGCCTATTAGAGCGCACAGATGTCTTAAGAGGAGCATGAATATCAAGGGTTTCTGATGAAATTATCATAGAGATCAACAAAGTCTTGAACACTAGAACAGTTACAAGATTTAAATCGTGGCAGCAAATCACATTTGAAAGATTCACAGTCAACTTGCTTAAGCTTGCGTGTGGTGAACCTCTTTTTCACAGGTTTTTGCTTGGCAACCGAACTGTACATCTAACAACATGATGATCAGATAGCAATGAACCTGTGATACAATCAGTGATAAGATTATCATTTTCTCTAGATATTATAAGATCCAAGGTATGCCCGTGTTCATGGGTTGGGCCTACAACATGCTGGATCAAACTAACACTTGAGAGAGTTGTAAGAAAATGTGAAACGTCACTCTTTGTAGGGACATCCACATGCACATTAAAATTCCCTGCTATGATGAATTTACTGTTCAATGAATTCACAAAGTCCACAAAGGTATCAAATTCTGAAAGAATTCATTAGTTTTAAAGCCATTGCTTTGGGAGGGTGGGGGTCTAGAGTGCGAAATAATACACACTTTTGCACATATCAGTAAAGCATGCATGCTCAATTGTACGGAAATTAAGTCCAGTGGGGTAAGATTGCAGTCCAAGCTCTTCCTTAGATAGGGCTCCTATGCCACCACCCAAAGTGCTCAAGATGTGTGGAATGCTCAAGAAATTGTAACTGGGTGGTGTAACTTCACCAATTATAACCTCATCATGTTGGGAAAGCCAAGTCTCTGTTAATATCAAAAGGTCAACTAAATTCTTAAGAATGTATGAAGAGCACATTGTCGTTTTATTTCTAATGGAATGGGCATTCCAAAGGGCGAAGGAAAAACAGACATTGTTTCTGCTGTCAGTGGAAGTGGAATCAGTAGATAAGTTAGAATTGGGATGTCTTATCCGAGGGGTTTTAATTCCTCTTCTCGTAGGCTTTTTAGCATACAGGCCCAAAGACTGAATAACTTTCCAGTCATCTGGTGAAAGTCTAGCTGATGTGCCTGTATTGTACTTAAAGAGTTCACTTATTGTATACTGAAGAATCTTTTTGTAACACATTGTTGCATTGAAACTGTCAGTTTGAATAACAATGAGATAAGCACCCTTTTGAGAGTTAGGCTGGCAAGTTCATTGAAGTGTATCCTTTTGTCCTAGATAATCAATATTGCAATACAACAGCACTGTATATGTGTAGTAGCCATAGGCTATGATTTCAAGCTAGGTCAGAAATGATGATGAAAATCAACTCAAAATATCCAATCCATCCAGAAATCACAGACCATCCAAATTCAATGTATCAGCTCTCAGAACAATTAGGAAACAGAATACAAACAATAAAGATCTGCTTAAGAGCAAAAGACACCAGTAAATAGCAACTTTTTGGACACTGATGTGGAGGGTGCTACCAACAGGTGCACACCTACTAAAAACCTGATGGAGACCTCCTTGGGCCAACTCCCTCCCTTCTTTCTGTTGACCTAGACCTCTCCAATCATCACAAAACTCAAACCCATCCTAACCTCTTCATCAATCTCCACAACCAAATCAAAGACCAACTCTCAAATTACACCTCCATCTATCCTGATGGCTCCAAGGAAGGCAACAAGACAGCTGCTGCTGCCGTCATCCAAGACATCACCCTCAGTAGCAGACTTCCTGACTACTCATCCATCTTTTCAGTCGAGGCTAAGTCCATTCTCCTCGCCCTCAACTTTATTGAGTGCTCTCCACTCAGCCACTTTGCCATTTTCTCCGACTCAAAGGCTGTTCTTACTTCTTTACTCAATCTTATATGGGATAATCTCACATGCCACCTTCTCTGGAAACTCCTTTCTCCCACCCTCTGCAGGAAAATGTTCTTTTTTTCTGGATACCCAGCCATGTTGGCATACCTGGCAATGACAGGGCTGATGCAGCTGCTAAGCTTGCCCTTAACCTCCTCCCTACCCCTTTTCCCAAAACCCTCTCTGACATCAAACCGCTTATCATTTCCCTTGTTCGTGACCGCTGGCAAACCCTATGGAACTTCTAAATTGATAACAAACTCTATGTCATCCAGCCCACAATTCCAATCAAATCCACCATCAACAACCTTTCTCGTATCAACAACGTTCATATTGCTCGTCTTAGAATTGGTCACACCCACCTCACTCACTCCCACCTCCTTATTGGCTCCCCCAACCCCTCTGCAACAATTGCAATCCATGACGTTCTTCTTGTTTTACCCCTGTACAACCTTCTCAGAGCTTCCCTCGCTCCCCACAACTCAATTGCTGAGTTCTTCCAGAAAAATCCTCTGGATGAAATTATCTCCTTCCTTCATCATGCTTCCCTCTACAACCATATTTAATTCTTCTCTTCCACCCCCTCTCTACTTTGTTTTTGTTTCACCCATACACCTCCTCTCTCAATCACAGCTCTCTGACTTATGTTCTTGAATTTCTCTCATTCTCCCCTGTTTCCTTTCCTTCCTACCTCTAGAAGGATCTGACCTCTCAGGCACAATTTGACCCTTGTTGTCATGGTGCCGTTAAGCCATCATCAAACAAACATATAATCATGGATAAAAACCATTCATGAGCCAAACAGGACAATTGCTTACTATGCTATCATTCTGTGTTCTGTATCCATGTAAGGTGTTTCATTTATGAGGTTAATTTAGATTATTAAGTTTAAAAAAAAAAAAAAAACACATCTTTAAAAAAAAATATATATATATTTTTTTTATCATAATGGGCAGGGCGGACCCCAGGTGGCATGACGTGCCCACGGAGGGGCAGGGTGGGCCGCCCCTGTAAAACATTCAAAGTTATGGGTCTGGTTGCGCTATACATAAATACAATATCACAAAACTGTCAAGGAAGGCATCCTTAGGATGATAATTGTGTTTAATGTGTATAACAAAGGTAACTTTCTGTGGGTGAGTATCAGTGCTGTCAGGACATATCAATTATCGCGATATCTCTTTTCCCACGACATGAAATACATGTATGCCTCTCGCAACATTTCGCAATACCAAAAACTAATACTAATCTTAAAAAAATTCGCGCAACCAGGCTAGGCTACTTCGTACGTTACAATTCTAACATTATGGTACTTAATCTTAAAGTCATGTTTAGGCCATTAAAAACTTGCAAAATGGTCACGATTGCTGAATTATCAAACACGTGCGTGATGCTTGATGAAGGTAATAGTCACGCGATCATGTCGTCTGCTAGATCTGCATATCATTTGTTCTTGCGTTCATCATATCATGGAGTAAATTGTAACTCCATGATCATATAACGTTAGTGATTTTAACAATTTGTGTCTTAAGTCCGCGATACTACGCTATATCAGGATATTTTTCTCCATGGTAATTGAGCCATGTCGTGACAGCACTTGTGAGCATACTCATTTACCGCTGTGACTAGTGGTGATTGTGGGGTGGTGTTGTGAATTGGGTTGGAACACTTAGATCAATAATGTGATTTGATCTGAAACTTTCTAAACCTTTCAAATTACCAGTTATTACTAGATTTTGTTTTGGTTTGGGGCTATTATCTTGACTTCAGATAGATTTTGTTTTGATTTGGGGCTATTATCTTGACTTCAGATAGATTTTGTTTTGATTTGGGGCTATTATCTTGACTTCAGATAGATTTTGTTTTGATTTGGGGCTATTATCTTGACTTCAGATAGATTTTGTTTTGATTTGGGGCTATTATCTTGACTTCAGATAGATTTTGTTTTGATTTGGGGCTATTATCTTGACTTCAGATAGATTTTGTTTTGATTTGGGGCTATTATCTTGACTTCAGATAGATTTTGTTTTGATTTGGGGCTATTTTCTTGACTTCAGATAGATTTTGTTTTGATTTGGGGCTATTTTCTTGACTTCAGATAGATTTTGTTTTGATTTGGGGCTATTATCTTGACTTCAGATAGATTTTGTTTTGATTTGGGGCTATTTTCTTGACTTCAGATAGATTTTTATTTCCAAATAATTTATCTCCTTACTAATTGCTCTACATGTTTATTACCATAGACCAACCCTCAACATTATTTGTCACCATGGTTGCACTTGCGATTAAAAACTTGCAATCTGGTGACATAATTAGAATCATAGTCACCAGAAATATAGGTTTTTATGCTTTGTTTGACGACCATCATTTGAGTCAGTTTTTAAATTTTTGCTGTAACAATCTCCAGTTTGCATCCAAACCTGACTTATCTCATTGCATTTAAGTGAACATGATTCTCAAAATAGTTCAAACCTAATTGTTACGGGTTGCCATACAGTATATCTTGATATCTCTGAATGGAAAGTAAATACAGTGATAAATGTCTTTAAAAGCTGCCTGGCAGGCAGTATGGGAATGTAGGTACAATTTTTTCCTTTTTTTTACAACTGACTCAATATTGCTATCGGAAAAACTTTAATGCCTTGCCTAAATGAAAGTAAAATTGATCCCTTCCGCATTACATGTGTGTTTCTTTTTTTTTTTTCCGCTTTTCTTTTTCAATATCAATGTAGCATACAGTATTAATTAAGTGTTGTTATCTTTGAAAATAATGTATGAATTTGATCTGGATACATATCATAATGATATTCCCTGTAAATTTGTATCTTTAGCTCCAACCATTACACAGAGTGTAATGAGTGGAACTCATCAAATAGTACATGAGCTCCCATATGTGCCTACAGGTACAAAGTTTTGTGTTAAAATAATCTCCTCCTAGGTTTTAATAGTTTTGCTCTTAAAATTCTGGCTCAAGCAAGATTTTTGTATGCTTCATAAAGCTTGTATTTTAAATAGTGAGATAATCCATGTAGTTTTTTAATTAAAGCTCCTGAAAGGTAAAATTTTTGTCTACAAAAGTGTCAGATTTCAATACGTAATGGTGCTAAAAACAGCCCTTGTTGACAGTAATCCTATTCGCATTTTGTACCGGTACCGCGCCGGGCTGTGATATTGGTATGTAGGTCCTCCATACGTGGATGTCTATTAGTTACATGTACGGACATGTATGTGTCTTGTTGTTAATCATATTGCAGTATTTTCCAATCAGAATTCGGACATTCTTTAATGAATATGCAAATTCTCAGAATCTTATTAGGCCACGCTGTATCGTATCAGATTGGAGTACAAGTTCTTAATAGGTCATGACGTAACCTAGAAGATAACATGTGAAGTTGTTGTTTGATCATTTTCGCTTGTAGTACAGTAAGTCTCAATTGTCAGTAAGTCTAAATGTGCTACATTGCATCGCCGGGGCTAGAATGTTAAACTTAAATGCACTATTTATCACTGGGTTAGAAATTTAAATTTAAATGCACTATCTAAGAATAAAGTTTTGGTCGAATGAAATTACCCTAAAATTTATGAAGATTAATGTATGTTTACAAAATGCATTTTCTAATCATACGTTGTGGTGGAATTCAGACCCCTAGCTTGATTTAAAAAGGGCAGGGTGCTAGACTTGTTAAGGGGCACATTAATGCACATGCGAAGCGCTGCGTCTTTCGGCATGGAGTCCTGAAGCCCCCTTAAGGCCCAATCCCATGGTGAAGAAGCTCTGGGATTTTAGCTTCATGTATAATCATACAGAATGAAACTAATTCTGATTGATGAGGACCAGTCATTAGCCAAACAGGACAATTGCTTACTATGCTCTCATTCTGTGTTCTGTATCAATGTAAGGTATTCATTTATGAGGTTAATTAAGTTTTATAAAAAAATCTTTAAAAAAATTAAAATAAAAAATTATCTTGAGGGGCATGGCGGACCCTCAGGGGGGCATAGCGGACCCCAGGGGGCAGGCGGACCCCAGGGGGCAGGGCGGACCCCAGGGGGCAGGCGGACCCCAGGGGGCAAGGTGGACCCCCAGGGGGCAGGGCGGACCCTCGGGGGCAGGGCGGACCCTCAGGGGGCAGGGCGGACCCCGTGGGCAGGGTGGATCCCTAGGGGGCAGGGCGGACCCCAGGGGCAGGACAAACCCCAGGGGGCAGGGCAGGCTGCCCCTGTAAAACAGCAAAGCTAGGGTCTGGAATTGAGCTTTGACCTCACCAATGTCAGTAATCGAGCAAGACATGATGGCACCATGTATTGAATGTCACATAGCTTTTGTTAGAAGCATAATTTTTCACACATCGCTATGAAGTGAACCTCATTGCACCCACCGCAAAACTAAGTCATCACTGAGAACCAATCTGACAGTCATTCACACACAACCAACCTCATTTAGCACATATGACCTGACTGTTAAGGTGCCATTAAACCCAAACAAACAAACTGAATACAACTCATACAGGAAAGTTAAAACTCTTGGATTTTTAACATGATGAATAATTGTCCAAAAATGAAATAGACTTTAAATAAAACTTTTAAAAAAGCATCATAAAATTATCAGATATGACAACAAAAAAAAGCAATCAATTCTTCTTGCATTGTTGTGGATTGAGCTATAACATCATTGATGTCTAGTTTTAAAGGACTAGTTATTAAAGAAACAAATGTCTACCTACTGTGGTGTAGCTGTTATCATACTGTACATGTCTACAGACCACGAGGCCCTGGGTTCAAGCCTGGGTTGGGTAGACACGCCAGTGCACCACAACTGGTTATCAAAGGCCGTCGACATTGACTTGGTTGTCGATGTTATGCCTGTCCGTACGTCGTACCTGTGTTCTCGTCCGGGTCGTATTAAGCGTTTTGTGATAGCATTGTTACTATCATAACCGAATACACAGACAACGACCCCATCATTGTAATTGTGTGTTTACTCGTCGTCGTCGCCAAGAAACAAATTGGTGAAAAAAACATGTTGATATCTTATTCTGTATAGGATACTATTTACTTTGTGAAATCTTTGAAACGTAATAATTCCAAAGCGTAAAAAAATATGATTTTTTCACCAAATTGTTTCATTAATAGTCCCATGGACCTTTTCAAACCGAGTTTAGCCGAACGTGATTTCTTCAGTACTTTCACCAATCAAATGCTGGTGCAGTTTTGAGGAAAAAATGTAAGCAGCAATACGCGCGTGTATTTCCTTCATGTATAATGCACGTATGATACGTGCGCTTGAAAACATTTTTTCATACGCTTGGTCCCATATACGGTGCATAAATTGTGCAGACGGCCAAGATTTCTCCAGTATTTTATTGGTCAATAATAAGATTCCTCCAGTAAACATTACTGGACACATGATTCTTAGCCATGTGACATTATTTAAAGTAGTTATCGGGAAATTGCCGATTTTACATTTGAAAAGGTCTATACAATAGTGGAATCATCTCCACTTATCCCTGGGACTCTCCAAGGGTTAAGTGGGGTTACTATGTCTTTCGTGTGAATGTTATTTTCTTGTTAATGTGGTCTACTTGTCCAAGTATTTGTTTTTCAGGCTTCCTCCATGTACATTTATGACTATTAATTTGTGCATAAAATTATACGCATATCATAAAGAAAGTGGGGAAAAACAATCAAACAAAGAATTCTACTTTTCGATTTTGTCAGATTGTTGTACCGTCATTGCCAGGTAAAGCATTGAAACGCCTACTGCCATTTAGGGGAGATGACGGCATTTTTGAGGATGATTTCATCGAGGAGAGACGGCAATCTCTGGAAGCATTTTTAAACAGGTACTGTAAAAGTAATTTTATTTTAAAGGAGACAAAGTCTCTGACACAGGGTTTGCATTACTAGCGTGATTACGAGAATCACGCAATCAGTTTTCCCAATCCTGCACAAAATTAGAAGCAATGCAAGAAAGTCACGCACAACCACTGGGAACTGCTGGCTAAGAAGCATTCAGTGATAACAGTAGGCCTTGAGTTAATGATATGGATTTTAGCGATTAGACATGAAATCTTTTTGTACCAAAGATACCTCAAATAAACCGTAAGCTTCCTCTGATTTGCATGCGTGTCGCACGATATTCTTTGCCAATTGCATTGTCAATTTTTGTAACAAAAGAATCTCAAGTCCAACCACATTTGATCAAAGTTTTATAAGCAGTCAAAAAACTTTTGGGTTTAGCCTCATCCACGAATTTCATTTTAATTTTGTATTGTTCTGAGCGATATATGGAGGGGCTATCACGAAACTATTTACGGTCGGTTTCGTCAACATGGTAGCTGCTAGTAATAAGAACTCAGCCATGTACTACGATGGCCGTGTGCAGTTGAAGGTATGGGAATTTGCGTAGGTTGCTGGAAAGGAATGGAGAAGGTGTTTAGGGCATAGGTAAATAAGTATTAGGTATTGTGGCATATAAAAACAGTTTTTTTGTGCAAAGATGTTTCTTATTTATTGCACTATAAATAAAGCTTGGTTATAATAGCACAGCATGTTGCTAGGTGTCTTATTTTGCATTTCATTATTTTTCACGAAGCTTGAGGTCAAAGGTCATGTTTCAACGGAAGAAAAATAGGCCGTTTAAATGTTTAGACTGCTAAACAAACGCATAGCTGTAATATTGATGCAATCTATGGAAATAAATGTAATTTAAGAAGAGTTTTACCAAGTTTAAGTACAAAAAAAGTAAGAAGGCAATTTTACGGTAAATTAATTCCCTACCAAAATTCTTAAATTCCCTACCAAAATTCTGAAATCCCTCATAAAGAATTTTTGAAAGGGCATTTTCCTCCCAAAATGTGAAGCTAATACAAATCCTGGTCTGACATGATCCTTAACCCTTTGTGTACCATGCAGTTCAAAACTTGACTGCAATTTTCACAACTTTAATACAAATTTGGTTTATATGAATGCTAAGACAATAAACTTTTCAATAAAAAAGTAAATAAGAAAATATCGAAATCGATATGCAAATTTTCGAATTTTAGGCAAAATTAGGTCAATTTTTTTGAGCTTGTATTTTTTCTTGTGAATAATGAAAGTGGAGGATTTTTGTTACAAAATTTAGATTGTATATGAAATTTCCTTTCCATTGATAGCAATCTAAAGTTTTTTTTCTCAAAACAAAACATGCAAAAACAATGAAAATAAACAAACAGAAATCACCGCTGTAAACTCACGAAAAACAAAGCCGCATCCGGCTTGATTGTTGAACCTAGGTCGTTCACATGAGCTTCTCGCACGCTTACCGCTACACCACACTGTCTATTGACGAGTGGTCTGGACAAAGAGGGAGTAGTTGCTCTTTTTGTTTTCAATTGAAAATGTATGAAATAACGATTCTGACCATATTTTGTGCATAGGCCGGTTGTATCATGATCGCGAACTACGTTTTTTGTCAACAATTGGTCTCAAGGCTTAAATAAAACTCATGCAATTTTGCACAACTTTTGCTAAAAAAAGATATTGGGTGATAGGGGCAGTACAAATTTGACCGGAATTGGATGCATTTATGTCTTTGACAGTTTCTCATGGGTTTTCAGGCAAAAGCAAGGTTTGGAAGCATGGCAAGTAACTTTTTGAGAAAGGAAAAAAAAATATGCATTTTTTGAATTTTCTCTATTTCAACCATTTTTTCTCAAATATCTTCAACATAACCCCCATCAAAAAGTTACATTTTCTGAAAAAACTATTCAAGCTCTTTCAAGTGATAACAGGATCACTGCTGTGGGTTTATTTGACAAAGCAAAATAATTTTTTGAAAAATGCATGTCCAAATTAGTCATGCCACGACCGATTGGGACATGAAGGAATAATTCACATAATAGCATAAAAAAAAAAAAAAAATCTTTTAACCAAGTTTCATACCTCCCAAAGTAATGTAACACATTTTTTGTAATTATTACAAATCTAGAATGCTACTACTATGAGAGCTGCCATTTTGATTTTAGAACCGCCATTTTGATTTTAAAAAGTGCAGAAAATAATATCATCAACCCAGCAGGATATTGGAATGCTTTGTATATCTTTATAATCTTTCTCAATTTTTTTTTTTTTTTAAAGGTCGAGGACAATTTTTGTACGCATGAAATGATGTAAACATGCTATTAAAACTTTGTTTGTATCACATCATTTTGAAATATTTTTTGTAATAAAATTGATAGAGAAATACATTATAATCCTGATGTCCCTGTTGGGGAAATAGTGTCATCATGCACAAGATTTCAACACAGAATTGAACAAAATGGCAGCCCCCATTGTCAACTTAAAACATGAATAACTTCAAATGTTTGGTATGAAATTTAAAAGAAACAGCACAGATTTGTATCACTTGTTTTACCTCTGATTTTAATAATCATAAATTTCATTTGTAACTGGAATGACTACACTTTAATAACTGGAATAGCTACACATTGTAACTGGAATGACTACACTTATAATTGGAATAGCTACACATTGTAACTGGAATGACTACACTTTAATAATTGGAATAGCCACACATTGTAACTGGAATGACTACACTTTAATAATTGGAATAGCTACACATTGTAACTGGAATGACTACACTTTAATAATTGGAATAGCTACACATTGTAACTGGAATGACTACACTTTAATAATTGGAATAGCTACACATTGTAACTGGAATGACTACACTTTAATAATTGGAATAGCTACACATTGTAACTGGAATGACTACACTTTTATAACTGGAATAGCTACACATTGTAACTGAAATGACTACACTATTATAATTGGAATAGCTACACATTGTAACTGAAATGACTACACTTTAATAATTGGAATAGCTACACATTGTAACTGGAATGACTACACTTTAATAATTGGAATAGCTACACATTGTAACTGGAATGACTACACTTTTATAACTGGAATAGCTACACATTGTAACTGAAATGACTACACTATTATAATTGGAATAGCTACACATTGTAACTGGAATGACTACACTTTAATAATTGGAATAGCTACACATTGTAACTGAAATGACTACACTTTAATAATTGGAATAGCTACACATTGTAACTGGAATGACTACACTTTGATAACTGGAATAGCCACACATTGTAACTGGAATGACTACACTTTAATAACTGGAATAGCTACACATTGTAACTGGAATGACTACACTTTAATAATTGGAATAGCTACACATTGTAACTGAAATGACTACACTTTTATAACTGGAATAGCTACACATTGTAACTGAAATGACTACACTATTATAATTGGAATAGCTACACATTGTAACTGGAATGACTACACTTTAATAATTGGAATAGCTACACATTGTAACTGAAATGACTACACTTTTATAACTGGAATAGCTACACATTGTAACTGAAATGACTACACTATTATAACTGAAATAGCTACATATTGTAACTGGAATGACTACACTTTTATAACTGGAATAGCTACACATTGTAACTGGAATGACTACACTTGAATAACTGGAATAGCTACACATTGGAACTTGAATGACTACACTTAAATAACTGGAATAGCTACACATTGTAAGTGGAATGACTACACTATTATAATTGGAATAGCTACACATTGTAACTGAAATGACTACACTATTATAATTGGAATAGCTACACATTGTAACTGAAATGACTACACTTTTATAACTGGAATAGCTACACATTGTAACTGGAATGACTACACTTTAATAATTGGAATAGCTACACATTGTAACTGGAAATGACTACACTTTAATAATTGGAATAGCTACACATTGTAACTGGAATGACTACACTTTAATAATTGGAATAGCTACACATTGTAACTGGAATGACTACACTTTGATAACTGGAATAGCCACACATTGTAACTGGAATGACTACACTTTAATAACTGGAATAGCTACACATTGTAACTGGAATGACTACACTTTAATAATTGGAATAGCTACACATTGTAACTGAAATGACTACACTTTTATAACTGGAATAGCTACACATTGTAACTGAAATGACTACACTATTATAATTGGAATAGCTACACATTGTAACTGGAATGACTACACTTTAATAATTGGAATAGCTACACATTGTAACTGAAATGACTACACTTTTATAACTGGAATAGCTACACATTGTAACTGAAATGACTACACTATTATAACTGAAATAGCTACACATTGTAACTGGAATGACTACACTTTTATAACTGGAATAGCTACACATTGTAACTGGAATGACTACACTTGAATAACTGGAATAGCTACACATTGGAACTTGAATGACTACACTTAAATAACTGGAATAGCTACACATTGTAAGTGGAATGACTACACTATTATAATTGGAATAGCTACACATTGTAACTGAAATGACTACACTATTATAATTGGAATAGCTACACATTGTAACTGAAATGACTACACTTTTATAACTGGAATAGCTACACATTGTAACTGAAATGACTACACTATTATAACTGAAATAGCTACATATTGTAACTGGAATGACTACACTTTTATAACTGGAATAGCTACACATTGTAACTGGAATGACTACACTTGAATAACTGGAATAGCTACACATTGGAACTTGAATGACTACACTTAAATAACTGGAATAGCTACACATTGTAAGTGGAATGACTACACTATTATAATTGGAATAGCTACACATTGTAACTGAAATGACTACACTATTATAATTGGAATAGCTACACATTGTAACTGAAATGACTACACTTTTATAACTGGAATAGCTACACATTGTAACTGGAAATGACTACACTATTATAACTGAAATAGCTACATATTGTAACTGGAATGACTACACTTTGATAACTGGAATAGCCACACATTGTAACTGAAATGACTACACTTTAATAACTGGAATAGCTACACATTGTAACTGGAATGACTACACTTTAATAATTGGAATAGCTACACATTGTAACTGAAATGACTACACTTTTATAACTGGAATAGCTACACATTGTAACTGAAATGACTACACTATTATAACTGAAATAGCTACATATTGTAACTGGAATGACTACACTTTTATAACTGGAATAGCTACACATTGTAACTGGAATGACTACACTTGAATAACTGGAATAGCTACACATTGGAACTTGAATGACTACACTTAAATAACTGGAATAGCTACACATTGTAAGTGGAATGACTACACTATTATAATTGGAATAGCTACACATTGTAACTGGAATGACTACACTTTTTTTACTGGAATAGCTACACACTGTAAGTGGAATGACTACACTTTAATAACTGGAATAGCTACACATTGTAACTGGAATGACTACACTTTAATAACAGGAACAGCTACACATTGTAAATGGAATGACTACACTATTATAACTGGAATAGCTACACACTGTTAGTGGAATGACTACACTTTAATAACTGGAATAGCTTCACATTGGAACTGGAATGACTACACTTTAATAACTGGAATAGCTACACATTGTAACTGGAATGACTACACTATTATAATTGGAATAGCTACACACTGTAACTGGAATGACTACACTTTTATAACTGAAATAGCTACACATTGTAAATGGAATGACTACACTTTAATAACTGGATTAGCTACACATTGTAAATGGAATGACTACACTTCAATAACTGGAATAGCTACACATTGTAACTGGAATGACTACACTATTATAATTGGAATAGCTACACATTGTAACTGGAATGACTACACTTTTATAACTGGAATAGCTACACACTGTAAGTGGAATGACTACACTTTAATAACTGGAATAGCTACACATTGTAACTGGAATGACTACACTTTAATAACAGGAACAGCTACACATTGTAACTGGAATGACTACACTTTAATAGCTGGAATAGCTATATATTGTAAATGGAATGACTACACTTTTATAACTGGAATAGCTACACATTGTAACTGGAATGACTACACTTTAATAACTGGAATAGCTTCACATTGTATCTGGAATGACTACACTTTAATAACTGGAATAGCTACACATTGTAACTGGAATGACTACACTATTATAATTGGAATAGCTACACATTGTAACTGGAATGACTACACTTTGATAACTGGAATAGCCACACATTGTAAATGGAATGACTACACTTTAATAACTGGAATAGCTACACATTGTTAATGGAATGACTACACTTATATAATTGGAATAGCTACACATTGTAACTGGAATGACTACACTTTGTAACTGGAATGATTATGCCATTCCTATTAAATTTTATTTGATAACAGCAAACAAATTGTCAGCGTAATCTTTCTTTCTTCCCACAGAATCGCAGGACATCCTCTTGCGCAGAACGAACGCTGTCTGCATATGTTTCTACAAGAACCTGTTATAGATAAAAACTACACACCGGGAAAAGTTCGCACCACATGAAACTCAAAAGAGAATAGTTTTAGTAATAATATTCTTCATGTAAGATACATGTATATTGAACGACTGCATTCTGAGCCCCCTTTTATGCAATCTAAGGTTGTTGAAATTCATGCTGAGCCAAGCAGTTTGACTTAAGAAGTAGTTTGATCCAAGAAGTAGTTTGACCCAAGAGGTAGTTTGACCCAAGAAGTAGTTTGACCCAAGAAGTAGTTTGTAGTTTGACCAAGAAGTAGTTTGAACCAAGAAGTAGTTTGAACCAAGAAGTAACTTTCAACAACTCGTCAAAGATCGTGGGAGCTAAAGAATGCAGACCCTTATTTTTTATTTCGTTTTCCATTGTAGCTTAAACAATCACAAAGAAAACTGTTCATCCTAATTTGATCAACAAAGTACATGCGTATGTTATTAAGAACAAGTTTCAAATCTGCATCAGCAATTTCCAGAAAACTAATTTAAATATCACATGACCGAAATTCTCATGTACCAGAATGGATCGATGGTATACTAGGAGAATCTTATTGATGAATCAAATACATGTACTGGGGGAGAAGGAGGGGGGGAGGGGGGGGGGTTCTTCTGCATAATTCATGGACGGTTTTGGACCAAGTGTATGCTCAACATTAGTGCGTTATACATGAAGGTAATAATGACCTGGGGGAAAAGGTTTCAAGATTTCCTTAAACAAGGAAGGACCTTTGTCAGATGAATTTTGTAAATATTTACTTCCTTTTGTTTATAAAATTGCTTACAAATCTTTGATTTTGAAAGAAATTTGATCATCAGTTTGTATGTTGAAGAATTACTTACATTTGTTAATGCCAAGAATATATCAAAAAGACTATAAAAAAACCTTTGCCCTCATTTTTGTGATGTATTCCCCCCCTCTCTTCCCCACCTCTTCCTCTGATAACCTAACTGTGATGGATCCAGTTATATATTTGTATTTAAAGAAGAAAACTCGTCCCAAGAAAATTGCATGATCATCGCTTCTGCCTTGATCAGTAATCGGGTAACTTTTTAACACAAATCAGAAATTGTATTGAATGTTTATGCCAACGATAGCATGATAACAAGCCTTAAAATTTTGAAACTCTGTTCAAAATATGTCAAGACTGCTTTCATAGCAATTGAAGGTCAATTTGTTAAAAGTAGAACGTGTTTTCATATGTGATAAAGTATAGTTAGGAGTTTCCATGCAGTCGTATTTTATCAAAAATTTCATATATTTTTTTATAGTTAGCAAAAAAAACAGAATGTTTAGAGCAGTATGGTGGGGGTTACATTTACAATTAAAGGATTAGTTCAGTGGTCAAGCATGTCCATCTTATTTGAAAGAGGATTTCAAAAGAAACAAAAGAGTGAAGAAAGCATTCAGAAATCTTATTCCGTTAAGGAGATATTCAACTTTAAAGTTTGGTATAATTTCTGTAGAACGACTGAAATCAGACTAGTTTTGACGTCACAGCCTCAGGTTCCTAAAAATGTATTTTAAAGAAAGTTTATTTAAATTTGTCACTATTTTAATTATTTGTCTTCAATCTTTCTTCAGGTGGTATATTAGAAATTCCCTTCCTACATTCAGTTTACTACTTTTTTGATATATCCCATGGTTTATAAGCCACAAAATTGCAGGACAAAATATGATGGAATACATGAAGACTTTGAGGAATCTGAGGGCTGTGACATCACAACTAGTCTGATTTCAGTCGTTTAGATACAAATGTTACCAAACTTAAAACTTGAATATCTCCTTAATGGAATAAGATTTTTGAATGCTTTCTTCACTATTTTGGTTCTTTCATATAAGATGAACATACTTGACTGCTGGACTAATTAATCCTTTAATGTAGTAGATGTGTTTATATAAATCTGCTTCAGTGATTTTGAAATGAAAAAAAAAAATGTGAGAAAAATTATCTAAGGAAGGCGATCATGTGATATTATTTTCTGTTTCACAGTTTTTTCCATGGAAACATTTTTTTTTTTTGTCCTTTAAAATGTTTTTCCTTTCATTATTTCTCATGTTTAAAGAAATAATTTCTCAATTTTCTTTGTGTTAAAAACCATCACCAAGTTCACTAATGCCCTTCCTGATGCATGTGTTGACCTCCATTTTGTTTTGCTTTTTTCTTGTTGTAACTAAATGGTCAAATGATTTGATTTTTAAAAACATTCTTACATATCCTCTTTTTGTAGGAGGCACCTCTATTCCTCTTGCGCTGGCTCTTCTTCATTATCTAATATTCTTTAAGGATAAGTTCAGTGGTCAAGCATGTCCATCTTTATATGAAAGAGAACAAGTTGGAAATACCCTTATTAGATTCAGTTTTACTAATTTTCTGACATATCCCATGGTTTTTAAGCCTCAAAAACGCAGGACAAAATATAATGGAATACATAATGACGACTTTGAGGAATATGAGGCAATGACATAACTAGTCTGATTTCAGTCATTTCTTCACAAATGATACCAAACTTTCAACTTCGATATCTCCTTAACAAAATAAGATATTTGATTGCTTTCTTCACCATTTGGTTTTTTTTTGAATTCCTCTTTCATATACATGTAAGATGGACTTGTTTGAACTTATCCTTTAAGAATATTCGATTATGAAGAAAAAGGATTTTGTTACAATTTTCTGTCAAAAATGATATAAAGTTATATATACTTGGTGATTTCAAAAGTTTCAAACCCATCGTCTCGAACACAAAAAGATGGAAGTTTTAACACACCACTTCACAGTTCCAGTCTGCTCATGCGCACAAGTACATTTTGTCTTCAAGTTGTGAGTAAACAAACCAGACGAGCGTACAGCAAGTAAACATACAACGAGCACACGGCAAAATACGCTTTTGGTACACACGTAGTATTATTGCATGTTGTTTAGAAATTTGCACATTATACATGGCCTAAGGTTATAAAATTGGCACTAAATTTTACTTTCTGTGTTAGGACGACATGGGTTTTTCCCGATGACTTAATGCTACCTAGAATACGCAAAAGTTACATAACATATTAGGAAAAGAAGAACAAAATTGAAGTGACAGAATTTTCAATAAAGTGACTTTAAAAGTTTGTTATCGTTACAGTCAAAATTGTTTTGTTTACTCACAACTCAAAATGGCGGACGGCACTGTGAACTGGTGTATTGCTCCTTTCATTATTGGATATTGCAATTTATCTAGATGGAATTCTTTCACTTTTAGTGGCCAGAATAATTCTTTTCTGGGGTAACGGACAGGTTGGCATCCTGTGATATTCGGTAATTGTTAAGTTGCAAAGCTTTATGATGGATTTTGCGGGTTTTGTTTGATTACTTCAGGTGGCGCAAGCATCATCATGGGTAGAGATAGGAAAATTGATACTGTGGTGCCCTTTTTTAGAATTAAACAAACATATTAGCTCTTTAAAACTTTGTTGCTCTTTTTGAATGTTAGTCCCAAACGTAAAGTAGGTTACTGCGACCCCTAAAGGGTAGTGGAATTCCGTAACTAGTTTACTGTAAATGTACATTAATATGTTATGTGATGGACAGTACATATATGCCTAATATGCGTCTATTTTGATGAATTAATTATTGATGGGCAATTCTTGTGATGTGTTTAATTTATTTTAAGGTAACCGAATACAAAATAAGACTTTTAAATTTTCTATTCTTTCTATTGAAAAATGTTTCATATTTTTTTGCTATTAATAATTCTATTGTTTTACAAGATTTTAAATTTCTATGTGAGGATTAGGAGGGTACAGATGGATGTTATATATGTGCATGTTTTGAATATCACTGTCGGCAAAATGAACCATATGTTATTATCAACTGCTGTACAATATACACCTTATTTTTTTCTCGAAAATATAAGCAGACCTCATTAAGCTTGGAATTCATATAGTACAAGCGCAAATTTAAATCTATAGTATGCCCTCTGTTTCTAGAAGTATTAAGATTAAAGAGAAAAGGCCAGTACTTCACCTGTTGCTTTGAGTAGAAATTAGACCCAATTTCTATATTATTTTGTCTATTATGAAGAATAGAAAATGTTCAAAAATGATAGTCCCCTATTCAGGATGATTTCATAATAGCGTGCGTAAAGCCAAGAACCCGTGTGTTGGTGAAAAGAAAGCAGTTTACGATTACAGCCTGCGTAAAATCGGTCACTTTAAAGGCCTAAATTTTTTACGTTCTGCATTGGTACTTTGGCTGGAAATTGTTGCGCATTTGGTGGAAATATCGTAGGAAAGACATTTTTAAGTTAGAAAACAAATGTGTCATTTATACGTAAGCTAAAGCGTGGTGTTCACTTGTGCACAAATCATTGCAATGTTTTTACCGACAAAGTGTCCCTGATGTTCAAACTACCCGGATGAGCGAATACTCAAATATGTGTATTGTGACAGACAAAAGGATTTGATTTTGTCCAGCATCTGTAGATGCTAAAACTGAATGATAAGTTTACTAGGGTTAGGCATGGCAGAGTATCTTGTATGGTTGAGCGCAAAAACTAAAACAAAAATGTCGAGAAACTTCTTCAAACAGATTTTATTCAGGAGAAATCAAGCTTGAAAATGTTTCAAAATGACTGCGGCAGATGGTCAACTGTAGTGTCCCTCACTCAAAGTTCTTTTACAATTGATAAAGGATCTAATAGAAAATTATTACTTGCTGAATATATCTTTTCAGAGATTCTATATATGGTATCACATTTCCTTATCTAAAATCTCTTATACTTGTTTGATCATTTTCCCACTTGTAAACCTCAAAATGTATAACAATTACGTACAGTGTTATAAGGAATAGAATATTGAGACTTTTCTCGTACCATTTGTTTCTACAAAAATCCGAGGGAGTGAGTTTAACTTGAATATCTCCATGACAGAATAAGATTTTGACCATTTTCTTCGCACTATAGTTCCGTACCTTCTGTCACACAGAAAGAAGATCAACGTGCTAGACTCGAATTTGGTTATTAAGTTCTGTAAATTGAATCCGTAACACGATGTTAATTTCTTACGGCTGCAACAAATGCATCTGAAAATGTTCTGTAGAGAGTGTATTTGTGTAATGTATACTTTTTCTAAAAAAAATGTTTGTCAATAGAAAGGGATTTTAATAATTTAATTTAATCAGCTGTACATTGGTGCTGCCAATAGTTGTACAAACGTAGTCACGTAGTTGATAATTACTCTCTTGAACATTTGAAAATGTTTTGTCCAGTATATCTCATATTGTGATATATTTTCATTTCAGTATATGCCGTTTGTCAAATAATGAAATTGTATGGAACCTGTATTAATTATCATTACATCTGAAGCTCAAATTCACAAGTTGTTTTAATTTTGTTTCTGTTTTGCTTATAAATATCAAAATTACCATGGTAACTTCATTTAAAGGGCAGTGCAATCATAAGCATATGGGATCATGATAACAAAACAAGTTTAAAGGGTTAGTTCAGAGGTCAAGCAAGTTCATCTTATATGAAAGAGGACTTCAAATGAAACAAAATAGTGAAGAAAGCATTCAAAAATCTTTTTCATGAAGGAGATATTTAAGTTCAAAGTTTGGTATCATTTGTGAAGAAATAACTGAATTCAGACTAATTGTGGTGTCATAGTCTTAGATTCCTCAGTGTTAATGTGTTGTATCATATTTTGTTGCTTAAAAACCATGGGATATGTCAAAAAAAAGTAAAACTGAATGTAGGAAGGATATTATAAAAATAATAATATACTGTACCACTTGAAAAAAGATCAAGGAAAAAAATTGAATTGAATTAGTGAAAAAAATTAGATTTTTTTTTTCTTTTTTAAAATACATTAACAATGGTTAAGAATGTGAGGATGAGGATACCAACTGCCCATAATTGACTTACTACACCAGTCATTTCTACACAGATAAGACGAGAGCTTTAAACTTGAATATCTCCTTAATGGAATAAGATTTTCGAACGCTTTCTTCACCATCACCATTTTGTTTCTATTGAAGTCCTCTTTCATATTAAATGGACATGCTTGACCACTGAACGAATCCTTTAATGGATAAACAGCTTTCCGTTTGTCATGGGATAACGTACAGTAAGTCTCCTTTAGCAGATGAGGTGATTCGTATTTGAAATAAAGGAGAAAAGAAGCTACAAACAGATGCAAAATTTTCCTTTGTGAAGTTTTGAAATCTAAAACAGAAATTGAGTGACGAAAGTTTACTTTCTAATGAAAACGTAGAACAACTTTGTATAATGTATTAATTTTTACAACATCTCTAATGTACAATACAAATTAGGGGTGTGTCACATCTCGTCCAATCACGTTGCAGAAAACAAACTTGGCTATGCATGAAGATCATGAGCAAGAAATGCAATAACCAGGGTCTAAAATATGTGAAACACAAAACCAGCAAAAAAGTTTGAAAACATTTGATAATCCCTCTTGTCTCCTACAAAACGTTTGACCCCGTGTTCTAGGCCTTGTTTTCAAGACTTGTGACATCATTGACATGTAAATGATATTTTAAAACTTGTATGCAAATCATGAGGAAAATTCCATCCAGCATTTTGAACTTTCAGCCTTTCAAACAAACACAGTTGAAAAGAATAGAATGTTTTCCACTCCACAGGGCCGCTGAGAGCCAATGCCGGCTGGGGTATCTTGAACACACGTGTAGTGAATTTGTTATACTTGATATATGAATGTGTTGTGGTATGATCCCTATTGTTTTTGGTGCTGATATCATGAATATTAATTAGCAGGCGGGACTAAATGTAAAATTATGTTAACCAGCTTGTAAACACGATATCTCAAGAAATGTGAATCTGAATCGGTTAAGTTGGCAAAAATCCTTCAAGAGGACATGAACGCATTTTTGTGCAGTGGATTTATGTCATACTTGGTAAATGAATGTGTTGTGGTCTGTAGATAATATCTATTGTTTTTGGTGCTGATGCCATGAATATGAATATTAGTAAATATAATATTTTTTTCACAGAAATATATATATATATATATAAATATATTTGTGTTTTTGTAAACCAGAAATTGTACAGAAATGTAAATTCTGTTACTAAGCTTGTAAACATGATATCTCAAGGAGGTTGATTTACAGTATATGGGTGTCTTGTGGTCTGTAGATGAGCCTTATTGATTTTGGTGCTGATGTCATGAATATTAATTAGTAGGTAGGGCTAAATGTAAAATTATGTTAACAAGCTTGTAAACCCAATATCTAAAAAACAGTGAGGTGGATTTATGTCATACTTGGTATATGGATGTGTTGTGGTCTAGATGATCCCTATTGTTTTTGGTGCTGATGTCATAAATATTAATAAAAAGGCGGGGCTAACTGTAAAATTATGTTTATACTAGATTTCCACAAATCCATGTCAGATTTGAATAAAGCTAGGTATGGTGCTGTTGATAAAAGCAAGGATGATACAGGATCCCATAGAATGTTGAGTTGTTGACTTCATCATTATTCATGTCAGGTGGAGTGAATTTCGTCCGTCCGGCTGGCCACAGTTTTTCTTGAGATTTCCTCAGATTTCCTCAAAAACTTCTTATGGAGCCTGTGGGACATGGGATGGGATGGCATGTGGGACATGGGTTGGCATGCCATGTGGAACAGGGTGGAATGCCATGTAGGATATATGGTAGAATGCCTTGCGGTACATGGAGTGGGATGCCATATGGAACAGGGTGGAATGCTATGTTGGACACCATGAGTAACACAAGAGTGTGATATAGGTTAGGATGCCCAAAAGTATGCTTAGTCAGGGAGTGTGACAGGATGTGACTGCATATGGGGACATAGGGAGGGATGCCATGTGGGTCATGGATAGGGGCCATATGATATAGTATATACCATGTGGTATACACCAAGGTCTATATCAGGCATAATTATTTGACTCCACCTTTCTTTCTTATTCAACAACTCATTTGCATATAAGTTATTATATGAACTGACACTTTCATACATAGTATACTCAATCAGGGACTGTGATAGCTAGGATGAGACTTATGGAGCCTATTGGATGTTATGTGGGACATGGGGTGGTATGCCATGTGGGCCATGGGGTGGGATGCCATGTGGGACATGGGTGGGATGCCATATGGGACATGGAGTGGGATGCCATGTGGGACATGGGGTGGGATGCCATGTGGGTCATAGGGTGGGATGCTATGTGGGACATATGGTGGAATGCAATGTGAGACATACTGTATGGTGGAATGCCATGTGGGAGATATGGTGGAATGCCATGTGGAAGATATGCTGGAATGCCATGTGGGGCAAAGCATGGGATGGAATGTCATGTGGGGAAAAGCATGGAATGGGATGTCATGTGGGGCAAAGCATGGGATGTGCAACGGATGTCATGTGGGGCAAAGCATGTGATGGGATGTCATGTGGGGCAAAGCATGGGATGGGATGTCAGGTGGGGCAAAGCATGCGATGGGATGTCATGTGGGACATGGGGTGATATGTCGTTTGGGACATGGGGTGATATGCCATGTGGGACAGGGTGGGATGCCATGTGGGACATAGGGTGGGATGCCATGTGGGACATGGGATGGGATGCCACATGGGACATGGATGCCATGTGGGGCATGGATGCCACGTGGGACATGGAATGCCATGTAGGATATATGGTGGGACAAGGGGTGTCACCCCATTTCAACAAGTCATTTGCATATAAGTTATTATATAAACTGACACTTTCATACATAGTATGCTCAATCAGAGACTGATAGCTAGGATGAGACTTATGGAGCCTATGGGATGTCATGTGGGACATGGGATGGGATGCCATGTGGGACATGGGGTAGGATGCCATATGGAAGAGGGTGGAATGCCATGTGGGACATGGTGGGTTGCCATGAGTAACACAAGAGTGTGATATAAGTTGGGATGCCAAGTGTGACAGGGTAGGATGCCATGTGTGACATAGGGTAGGAGGCTATGTGGGACATAGGGTAGGAAACCATAGGACATGGGATGTGATGCCATGTGGATCATAAAGTAGGATGTCATTGGGAGGATACCATGTGAAACATATAGTAGAACATAAGGTGGGATGCCATGTAGGACGTCAGGTGGAAAACCACTGATGGGGGACACAGGGAGGGATGCCATGTGGGACATAGGGAGGGATGTCATGTGAAACATATGGTTGGATTAATGTGGGACATACATGTAGGATGGGATCCATGTGGGACATAGGGTGGACTGCCATGTGGGACATAGGGTGGGATGCCATGTGGGTCATAGGGTGGGATGCTATGTGGGACATATGGTGGAATGCAATGTGAGACATACTGTATGGTGGAATGCCATGTGGGAGATATGGTGGAATGCCATGTGGAAGATATGCTGGAATGCCATGTGGGGCAAAGCATGGGATGGAATGTCATGTGGGGAAAAGCATGGAATGGGATGTCATGTGGGGCAAAGCATGGGATGTCATGTGGGGCAAAGCAACGGATGTCATGTGGGGCAAAGCATGTGATGGGATGTCATGTGGGGCAAAGCATGGGATGGGATGTCAGGTGGGGCAAAGCATGCGATGGGATGTCATGTGGGACATGGGGTGATATGTCGTTTGGGACATGGGGTGATATGCCATGTGGGACAGGGTGGGATGCCATGTGGGACATAGGGTGGGATGCCATGTGGGACATGGGATGGGATGCCACATGGGACATGGATGCCATGTGGGACATGGATGTGGGGCATGGATGCCACGTGGGACATGGATGCCATGTTGGACATGGATGCTTCGTGGGACATGGATGCCATATGGGACATGCATGCCACATGGGACATGGATTCCATGTGGGACATGGGATGCCACATGGCTATGGGATGACATGGGGTGGTCCATGGAATGCCACGTGGGACATAGGGTGGGCCATGGGATGCCACGTGGGACATGGGGTGGGCCATGGGATGGGACATGGGGTGGGCCATGGGATGCCACCTGGGACATGGGGTGGGCCATGAGATGCCACGTGGGACATGGGGTGGGCCATGAGATTCCACTTGGGACATGGGGTGGGCCATGGGATGTCACGTGAGACATGGGGTGGGCCATGGGATGCCACATGGGACATGGGGTGGGCCATGGGATGACACGTGGAACATGGAATGGGCCATGGGATGCCACGTGGGACATGGGATGCCACGTGGGACATGGGGTGGGCCATGGGATGCCACGTGGGACATGGGGTGGGCCATGGGATGCCACGTGGGACATGGGGTGGGCCATGGGATGCCACGTGGGACATGGGGTGGGCCATTGGATGCCACGTGCGACATGGAGTGGGCCATGGGATGCCACGTGGGACATGGGATGGGACATAGGATGCCACGTGGTGCACGGAATGCCATGCCGGATGCCACGTGGGACATGGGGTGGGCCATGGGATGCCACATGGGCCATGGATGGTGGGACATGGGATGCCACGTGGGACATGGGGTGGGCCATGGGATGCCACGTGGGACATGGGGTGGGCCATGGGATGCCACGTGGGACATGGGGTGGGCCATGGGATGCCATGTAGGACATAGGATGCCATGCGGGATTTCACAAGGGACACGGGGTGCCATGTGGGGGCGGGATGCCACGTGGGACACTGGATGCTATGTGGGATGCCACGTAAAACGCGGGATGCCACGTAGGATGTGGGATGCCACGTGGGGTGGGATACTACGTGGGGTGAAATGCCACATGGGGTGGGATGCCACGTGGTGTGGGGATGGGACATGGGATGCCATGTAGGACATGGGACGCCATTTTGGACATGGGATGCACATTGGGTGGGCCATGGGATGCCACGTGGAACATGGGGTGGGCAATGGGATGGGGTGGGACATGGGATGCCACGTAGGACATGGGATGCCACGTGCAACATGGGGTGGGCCATGGGATAAAACATGGGACATGGGGTGGGCCATAGGATGCCACGTGGGACATGGGGTGGGCCATGGAATGAGACATGGGGTGGGCCATAGGATGCCACGTGGGACATGGGGTGGGCCATGGGATGCCATGTAGGACATTGGACGTGGAACATAGGATGCCATGCGGTATGCCATGTGGGACACGGGATGTCATGCGGGATGCCACGTGGAATGCAGGATGCCCCGTTGACGCGTAATGCCACGTGGGACACGGGATGCCACATGGGATGTGGGATGCCACGTAAAACACAGGATGCCACGTAGGATGTGGGATGCCACATGGGGTGGGATGCCATGTGGGGTGGGATGCCACATGGGGTGGGCCATGGGATGTCACGTGAGACATGGGGTGGGCCATGGGATGGGACATGGGGAGGGCCATGGGATGCCACGTGGGTCATGGGGTAGGTTATTGGGTGGGCCATGGGATGCCACGGGGGTCATTGGGTGGGCCATGGGATGCCACGGGGGTCATTGGGTGGGCCATGGGATGCCACGGGGGTCATTGGGTGGGCCATGAGATGCCAAGTGGGACATTGGGTGGGCCATGGGATGCCACATGGGGTATGGTGTGGGCCATGGGATGCCACTTGGGACATGGGATGCCAGGTGGGACATGGGGTGGGCCATGGGGTGGGCCATGGGATGTCACTTGGGACATAGGGTGGGTCATGGGATGCCACGTGGGACATTGGGTGGGCCATGGGATGCTGGTGGGACAAGGGGTGGGCCATGTGGGACATGGGGTGGGCCATGGGATGCCAAGTGGGACATGGGATGCCAAGTGGGACATGGGATGCCACGTGAGACATGGGATGCCACGTGGGACATGGGATGCTACGTGGGGACGTGGGATGCCACATATGGGATGCCATACATAAGACGCCACAAGGGACGTGGGATGCCACGTGGAACGCAGGATGCCACGTGGGACGCGGGATGGCATGTGGGATGCAGGATGCCACGTGGGATGCGGGGTGGTGGGACGAGGGATGCCACATGGGACATGGGGTGGGCCATGGGATGACACGTGGAACATGGAATGGGCCATGGGATGCCACGTGGGCCACGGCATGCCATGTGGGACATGGGGTGGGCCATGGGATGTCACATGGGGTGGGCCATGGGATGCCACATGGGTCATTGGGTGGGCCATGGAATGCCACGTGGGACATTGGGTCGGCCATGGGATGCCATGGGGTGGACCATTGGATGCCACGTGGGACATTGGGTGTGCCATGAGATGCCAGGTAGGACATGGGGTGGGCCATGGGATGCCACATGGGACATCACATGGGGTGGGCCATGGGATGCCACGTGGGTCATTGGGTGGGCCATGGAATGCCACGTGGGACATTGGGTGTGCCATGAGATGCCAGGTGGGAAATGGGGTGGGCCATGGGATGCCACATGGGGTAGGTTATTGGGCCATGGGATGCCACGGGGTCATTGGTGGGCCATGGGATGACACGGGGTCATTGGGTGGGCCATGGATGCCAAGTGGGACATTGGGTGGGCCATGGATGCCACATGGGGTATGGTGTGGGCCATGGATGCCACTTGGGACATGGGATGCCAGGTGGGACATGGGGTGGGCCATGGGATACCACGTGGGACATGGGGTGGGCCATGGGATGTCACTTGGGACATAGGGTGGGTCATGGGATGCCACGTGGGACATTGGGTGGGCCATGGGATGCTAGTGGGACAAGGGGTGGGCCATGGGGTGGGCCATGGGATGCCAAGTGGGACATGGGATGCCAAGTGGGACATGGGATGCCACGTGAGACATGGGATGCCACGTGAGACGTGGGATGCCACGTGGGACGTGGGATGCCACATATGGGATGCCATACATAAGATGCCACAAGGGACGTGGGATGCCACGTGGAACGCAGGATGCCACGTGGGACGCGGGATGGCATGTGGGATGCAGGATGCCACGTGGGATGCGGGGTGGTGGGACGAGGGATGCCACATGGGACATGGGGTGGGCCATGGGATGACACGTGGAACATGGAATGGGCCATGGGATGCCACGTGGGCCACGGCATGCCATGTGGGACATGGGGTGGGCCATGGGATGTCACATGGGATATGGGGTGGGCCATGGGATGCCACATGGGTCATTGGGTGGGCCATGGAATGCCACGTAGGACATTGGGTCGGCCATGGGATGCCATGGGGTGGACCATTGGATGCCACGTGGGACATTGGGTGTGCCATGAGATGCCAGGTGGGACATGGGGTGGGCCATGGGATGGGACATGGGAAGGGCCATGGGATGTCACATGGGGTGGGCCATGGGATGTCACATGGACATGGGGTGGGCCATGGGATGCCACCTGGGACATGGGGTGGGCCATGAGATGCCACGTGGGACATGGGGTGGGCCATGAGATTCCACTTGGGACATGGGGTGGGCCATGGGATGTCACGTGAGACATGGGGTGGGCCATGGGATGCCACATGGGACATGGGGTGGGCCATGGGATGACACGTGGAACATGGAATGGGCCATGGGATGCCACGTGGGCCATGGGATGCCACGTGGGACATGCAGTGGGCCATGGGATGCCACGTAGGACATGGGGTGGGCCATGGGATGCCACGTGCGACATGGAGTGGGCCATGGGATGCCACGTGGGACATGGGGTGGGCCATGGGATGCCACGTAGGACATGTGGTGGGCCATGGGATGCCATGTGGGACATGGGGTGGGCCATTGGATGCCACGTGCGACATGGAGTGGGCCATGGGATGCCAGTGGGACATGGGATGGGACATAGGATGCCATGCCGGATGGGACATGGGGTGGGCCATGGGATGAAACGTGGGACATGGGATGCCACGTGGGACATGGGGTGGGCCATGGGATGCCACGTGGGACATTGGGTGTGCCATGAGATGCCAGGTGGGAAATGGGGTGGCCCATGGGATGCCACATGGGACATGGGGTAGGTTATTGGGTGGGCCATGGGATGCCACGGGGGTCATTGGGTGGGCCATGGGATGCCACGGGGGTCATTGGGTGGGCCATGGGATGCCAAGTGGGACATTGGGTGGGCCATGGGATGCCACATGGGGTATGGTGTGGGCCATGGGATGCCACATGGGACATGGGATGCCAGGTGGGACACCATGTTGGACGAGACGTGGGATGCCACGTGAGACGGGAGATGCCATGCGGGATGCCACATGAGAAGCCATACGTGAGACGCCACATCGGACGCCACGTGGAACGCAGGATGCCACGTGTGATGCCATGTGGGATGCCACATATGGGACGTCATATGCGGGATGCCACGTAAGATGTGAGGTGGTGGGACGTGGGATGCCACTTCGAGTGGGGTGGGATTACACGTGGGGTGGACAGGGATGGGACATGGGATGAACGTGGGACATGGGATGCCATGTGGGACATGGTATGGGACATTGGGAGGCCATGGGATGTCACGTGGGACATGGTGGTGGGACGTGGTATGCCACTTGGGGTGGGGTGGGATTACACGTGGGGTGGGATGCCACATGGTGTGGGCAGGGATGCTACATGGGATGCCACATGGGACATTGGATGAACCTGGGACATGGGATGCCATGTGGGACATGGGGTAGGACATGGCTGGGCCATGGGATGCCACATGGGACATGGGGTGTGCAATGGGATGCCAAGTGGAACATGGGATGCCAAGTGGAACATGGGATGCCACGTGGGACATGGGATGCCACGTGGGACATGGGATGCCACGTGGGACATGGGATGCCTCGTGGGACAAGGGATGCCATGCAAGATTCCACATGGGACACCATGTTGGACGGGACGTGGGATGCCATATGGGACGCCACGGGATTCCACATGGGACTGAAGATGCCACGCGGGATGCCATGTGGGATGTCACATGGGAAGCCACGTGGGATGCCACATCGGGTGGGTGGAATTACACGTGAGGTGGGATGCCACGTGGGGTGGACATGTAACATGGGATGAACGTGGGATATGGGATGCCATGTGGGACATGTGATGCCACATGGAACATGGGGAGGCCATGGGATGCCACGTGGGACATGGTGGTGGGATGCGGTATGCCACTTGGGGAGGGGTGGGATTACACGTAGGGTGGGATGCCACATGGTGTGGGCAGGGATGCCACATGGGACATGGAATGCCACTTGGGCCATGGAATGTCATGTGGGACATTGGGTGGGCCATGGGATGGGACATGGGGTGGGCCATTGGATGCCAGGTGGGACATGGGAAGGGCCATGGGGGATGGGACATGGGGTGGGCCATGGGATGTCACATGGGACATGGGGTAGGTTATTGGGTGGGCCATGGGATGCCACGTGGGTCATTGGGTGGGCCATGGAATGCCACGTGGGACATGGGGTAGGCCATGGGATTCCAAGTTGGATATTGGGTGGGCCATTTGATGCCACGTGAGTCATTGGGTAGGCCATAGGATGCCAAGTGGGACATTGGGTGGGCCATGGGATGGATGGGACATTGGGTGGGCCATCGGATGCCACGTGGGGTATGGCGTGAGCCATAGGATGCCAAGTGGGACATGGGATGCCACGTGGGATGCAGGATGCCATGTGGAACATGGGGTGGGCCATGGGATACCACGTGGGACATGGGGTGGGCCATGGGATGCCACGTGGGGTATGGGGTGGGCCATGGGATGGGCCATGGGATGCCAAGTGGGCCATGGGATGGGACATGGAATGCCACTTGGGCCATGGAATATCACGTGGGACATTGGGTGGGCCATGGGATGCCACGTGGGACATGGGGTGGACCATTGGATGCCACGTGGGACATTGGGTGTGCCATGAGATGCCAGGTGGGACATGGGGTGGGACATGGGATGCCACATGGGAAGGGCCATGTGATGTCACATGGGACATGGGGTGGGCCATGGGATGTCACATGGGGTGGGCCATGGAATGCCAGGTGGAACATGGGAAGGGCCATGGGATGGGACATGGGGTGGGCCATGGGTCGTCACATGGGACATGGGGTAGATTATTGGGTGGGCCATGGGATCCTCATCATGGGAGGGAGATCTAGGACTTTCTCGGACCCCCCTCAGTTTGTTAATGCTGGCTACGCCACTGGCGGCATCGTTGCTTTTCACACGACCCAGTCACATCAAAGGTACAACAAACATACTACATGCTAATCTACCAGTATTAGTTCAGCGAATTTTACTAATTTCAATTTTTTGTTCGCTTCCGGTATTACTTTATATTTTCCTTAAGGTTTATATACTCACCGGGTATACGAAGAGTAACTTTAACATTAGTTAACGCCAGCTGATTGTTCGCTATACTCAGACGAAGCCTACATACCTGATATAAAGTGCTTGCTGCAATTCATATGATTCGTAGGTTGAAAGCAGTAGCATCGTACAGCAAAACCAGCTTCAAACGTCGATTAGAATCAGATGGAAATTGACAAAAAAGTCTTTTTATTCCCCCGCACACATCTATTAGTGCAACCAACGGCACAGCAAGATTCTGGCATAATTATCTTACGAAATAGAATCTTATTTAACAACATGCAAACCTATGTAAGTCTAATTAAGTGTACAGCAGAAGACAGTAGTTTTCCCTGACAAAATGGCGATGTAAACAAAGTCATGTGACCTCATAATGTCAGCTGAAACACCCTTATTCTAGGATTTGTACATTGTACCTCTCTAGTACAATTTGACCATTGCTGTCGTGATGCACTTAAACCACACCCAGCAACCAACCAATAACATCAACGTCTTATATTTTCCCTGCAATGCATCCAACACATACATTAGCTACTTGGTAGTACTCGACAAATACATACGCAAAAAAAGTGATGTTTTGTTCAACATAAGTGCAATTCTTTAAATATTTACAACCATTTACAATATCATGAAATAAAAATATAAATTTGTAAGTAGAATATTTTATAGAACAGACCTGACTTGTGGATATAAATGCACTCTTCATAATTTTTACGAATAAGGCAACTAATTGTGGTTCGAAAATAATAATTTTAATATGAAAGATAAGTTTTGTTAAACCATTCTGATCAAGTCTGAGCCACAGTACAATGTTGGAGAAAAAAAATGCTGAGACACTTTTCTGATTTTCCCATGTATTTCTAAATACATTTTGGATTCTTAGCACTTCCCCTACTGTTCCAGTTTTCCCCCACCCCAAGTGCAAATATGATCTCACATGAAGAAAGAATCAATTCTTAAGGGAATTTCAAAATTTCCTATTAATTTACAACAACATTGAAAAGTCGGCCCACCAAGTTTTGACCAAAATAGGTAATGAAAGCACTCATTAATTTCCTGTTAATTCACACCAACATTCACAAGTTGGCCCATCAAGTTTTATCTAATATTGCAGAAAATAAAAACACTATAAATTTCTTACAGATACAAACCAAAAACTGTGATGGAGAATCAATATAACTTGTATAAAAATAGGAAATCTTTGGTATACGGCTGTTCAAAGTCAAACACCTATTGTTTTGAAATATTAAGACTTATGTGAACAAGGCATTTCAATTTTCATGACGAAAAGATGAAAAATAATAGATTGTAATATATTTTCTCTTGAAGGAATCCGAAAGACAATCAATACAGGAATTTGTTTGTTTTCTTGCGACAAGCAAGAAGGCACAAGAGTCAAAGGTAACTAAGAATAAGACACTGTTATAGGTATATGGACTGGTAGCAACCACTTTGCATAAACTGATACAAATGCCCTTTATAGACACTCGCCACAAACACTTTCTCACAAAATCCATCCCACAATGTAAAAAGTCCGGCTTAGTTTTAGGTCTGCAAACGTATGCTCATTACGTATTGTTTTTTTTTGTGATGTACTGATAGGACAGAACAACACTAACGTTATGTGAAAGTTACAGTGTACCATATAGTAATGCAAACTAACGTAACAAGTGGAGTTCGCCAATCATAAAGAAATAATGATTGAGTCAATATTTCCTCTATATCCACAAGAAAATGTCCTAAAATACTGTAGCTAGCATATCACTAATTAAGCGATATTCTGTCTGATTCAACAAAACTCAGTTATGCATTGTAGGCATCGCTGTGTCCTTATGTGACACAGTGAAAGTTATGCATTGTAGGCCTTGCTGTGTCCTTAGGTGACACTAAAAGTTATGCATTGTAGGCCTCGCTGTGTCCTTATGTGACACTGGAAGTTATGCATTGTAGGCCTCGCTGTGTCCTTATGTGACACTGGAAGTTATGCATTGTAGGCCTCGCTGTGTCCTTATGTGACACAGTGGAAGTTATGCATTGTAGGCATCAATGTGTCCTTATGTGACACAGTGGAAGTTATGCATTGTAGGCCTCAATGTGTCCTTATGTGACACAGTGGAAGTTATGCATTGTAGGCCTCGCTGTGTCCTTATGTGACACAGTGGAAGTTATGCATTGTAGGCCTCGCTGTGTCTTTATGTGACACAGTGGGAGATATGCATTGTAGGCCTCAATGTGTCCTTATGTGACACAGTGGAAGCTATGCATTGTAGGCCTCAATGTGTCCTTATGTGACACAGTGGAAGCTATGCATTGTAGGCCTCAATGTGACACAGTGGAAGTTATGCATTATAGACCTCACTGTGTCCTTATGTGACACAGTGGAAGTTATGCATTGTAGGCCTCGCTGTGTCCTTATGTGACACTGTAGAAGTTATGCATTGTAAGCATCACTGTGTCCTTATTCTAACATCACACACCTTTTTTGATAGTGGAAGTCCAGCTGTTTCTTAAGGCTTAATTTTTCATTCTTTTGCAAATATCTCAGAAACGAGTGGAAATTTTTGATAAATGTTTGTTAATGTTCAGAATAAAAAAAGGAACATATTTATAGCAAAATCGCTACCTGTCCATACACCTTTAATTAAGTCCAAAAGCTATGAAAGGCATTTTTATTGAATTCTACAGCTTTGAAACAGTTTTAGATACAAATCATGCAGCTAGTGGAAAGCCTAATCTAAATAACTTGGCACGGTTGCAACTTTGTATGCTCTCAGAGGTGAGAACCTGCATAAATCCCTTATAGTGAGTGTTCCAACGATTGCACTGTAATGGATTCTGCCGATTACCGATCATATTTTGTCATAAGCGGCCCGATCCGATCCGATTTTGGATTACTTTTTATGATAGTACAATCGTAATGATCACAAATACTTCCAAACTTATGAAGATTGCATTGCAGCAAAGATCCTCACTATACGCCATGGCTAGAGGAAAGATGGAATGTCATGCAATGTTCAAGGTGAACTTCATGAAATGTTCATGGTGAATTTCATGAAATGTGATTGATGAAATTTTTGTAAAATTCAAGATGAAATTCACTAATACTTCAAGTTAAAATTCATGAAATTTTCAAAGTAAAATTCACAACATGTTCGAGGTAAAACTTGCGACATCTTCAAAATGAAATTCACATAATTTTCAGGTAAAATTTGCGACATCTTCAAAATGAAATTCACATAATTTCAAGGTGTAATTCACCAAATGTTCAAGATGAAATTCACATTACATACAAGGAGAAATTCACAAAATAAATGTTCCAGGTATAACTGTGAAATGTTCAAGATAAAATTTACGAAATGTTTAAAGTGAAATTCACGAAATGTTCAAGGTGAAATTTACGAAATGTTCAAGGTAAAATTTACGAAATGTTTAAAGTGAAATTTACGAAATGTTTAAGGTGAAATTTACGATATGTTCGAAGTGAAATTTATGAAATGTTCCAACCGAAATTTACGAAATGTTCAAGATGAAATTTACGAAAATGTTTAAAGTGAAATTTACGAAATGTTCAAGATGAAATTTACGAAACGTTCAAAGTGAAATTTATGAAATGTTCAAGTGAAATTTACGAAATGTTCAGAGTGAAATTTACGAAATGTTTCAAAGTGAAATTTATGAAATGTTTAAAGTGAAATTTACAAAATGTTCAAAGTGAAATTTACGAAATGATCACAGTAAAATTTACGAAATGTTCAAGATGAAATTTACGAAGTGTTCAAGATAAAATTTGCTTCTTCACATTGGATTCCATCAAGGTGTAAAGATGCCACAGTCTGTTATTTTGCATTCCTTCTTTGGCCTTTCATTGTATGTTTCTTGTGCTTCAAGTATCTTCAAAACGTCAGTGCCCTCTACAACTTTCCTGTAAAATAAAATAAAAAATCATCAAAGTTTCTCTGGTTTGAAATAGTGATATAATTACAACCAACATGTAAAAAAAATCATTCTGTGTCTACATTAGTTACTGAAATCATGTGAAACAATAACGTCAGTCAGAACAACTTAGTGCATTTATATACAATGGCCTCTTTTAAAAAGTAGCAGCGTCTTAAATATTATATATTTTTTGGTGCATAGAGAGTGTCAAAAGGTGAGAATTGATTCTAGTCATAAGGTTTATGGATTTGTGGATGATCATTGCTTTATAGGAATGGCTCAGTGGTGAAAGAGTCATGCTCGTATGCGAATGGCACCGGATTCGACTCCCATAATGAGCGCTGCATTGTGTCCTTAAGCAAGGCACTTTACTCTACTCGGTGTAAAATGAGTACCAGCACTGCTGGGGAGTTAACCCGCGATGGATCGGCTTCCTTTCCAGGGGGAATTACATGCACTTTCATTCGCTTATGCCGAGAAAACCGGTGATAAGCACCAGCCTAGCCTGATGGGCCTCCAAGGCTCTTGTATGGATGGACTGGCGTCCCGTCCAGGGGGAGTCATGTGCTCTCATCCACTTATGCCAAGGAAACTGGTGACAAGCATCGGCTCGATGGGCCTTCATGGCTCAAGTATGGATTTAATGTAAATTATGAGATTATTGCTTTAATTTATATCAAAAATTATGCAAAACAACAAAGAATTTTTTTTAATCTTTCAAGCACCAATATGAAATATATGTTTTTAATTTAAGATGATTGATCAGGCATACTACTTCTTTATGGAAATCATTTAGGCTAAAATTTATCAAATTCAATCTTTATTAGGGGTCATTAGCACATCAGGGCAGATTTGCAATCTGGATCAAGCAAGTAGACCACAGTATTATGCATGACATGGCTTGTCCTTCTCCTTAAATATATCTTCCAGCAAATCATAGCCACAAACTTAATGCGGCAAATAAAGAGACCACTTATCCTAATTAAGATAATACACAATAAGGACTTCATCCATTGCTGATTTAATATGCAACACCAACTTCCACAACAACCCAGGACCAAATGGAGAACTTGTACAATGAAGCCATTAATAAGGGAAATTTGATCGAAATTGCTTGTGGTTTTTTTAGAATAAAGAAAAAAAGTTTGACCTGACCTGCTTATATATCAGGTCGGGTCTGACTTTGAAACTATAAGGAGCATAACAACTAATGATTTTAACCACAGAAACGTCTAAATTTATAGAGTTTTTGGAGCTACCACTTACGCACCCCACACCCTTAAAACAACTGGAAGTTATTGAAAGATTCCCTGCAATTTTCAAACATAAACGTTAGACCCCATTGTCCATTCCCAAAATTCTAATAAAACAATTGCTTTGCTTCGGAAAAGGAAGTAATACAATGCAGGTCTCGCCTTATTATAAAACAAACAAGTAAGATTAAACACTTACCCAAAGGCAACATATTTTGTATCCATCCATGGTGCTGGTTGAAATGTAATGTAGAACTGTGACCCGTTGGTATGCCTACCCTTATTGGCCATGCCTACGATACCTCTGGAATTATGAGGCACTGAGAAGTTTTCATCTGAAAGATAAAATTCAAATTTCAAGAACATTATTTTCAGCCAAACTTTTGCATTACACCAGGGAGCTGTTACTTTGACTGATACACACACATGAAATGTTTACATACATGAAATGTGAGCAAAACTGAGATAAACACAAATTATCATATATATGTTACATCAACCAGAAAATTTCTGGTGTGAGGATAATTAAATACAAAATAAAGAAAAGGAGGCAATACGAAAACCTACAAGAAGCTCACTTGTAAGTGTGCATTTTTCCAAAACTTAGTTACAAGAACACATACACTCACCCACTTAAAACCCAACCACCTCAAACCCAACCACCCCACTCTCAAACACCTCAGCACTTTCAAACACTCCACCCGTCCCAAACACCCAACCCCACTTTCAAACAGCCCACCCCTCCCAAACACCCCACACCTCTCTCAAACAGCCACACCACTCACAAACACCTCACCTCACTCTCAAACAGCCACACCACTCAAACACCCCACCTCACTCTCAAACAGCCCACACCACTCTCAAACAGTCCACACCTTCCAAAACACCCCACCTCACTCTCTAACAGCCCACACCACCCTCAAACACACCACCCACTCTCAAACACCCCACCTCACTCTCTAACAGCCCACACCACCCTCAAACACACCACCCACTCTCAAACACCCCATCTCACTCTTAAACAGCCACACACCTTTAAAACACACCTTACTCTCAAACAGCCCACCTCACTTTCAAACAGCCCACCTCACTCTCAAACACCTTACACCACTCTCAAACACCCCACTTCACTCTCAAACACCCCACCTCACTCTCAAACACCCCACCTCACTCTCAAACACCCCACCTCACTCTCAAACACCCCACCTCACTCCCAAACACCCCACCTCACTCTCAAACACCCCACCTCACTCTCAAACAGCCCATACCACCCTCAAACACACCACCCACTCTCAAACACCCCATCTCACTCTTAAACAGCCACACACCTTTAAAACACCTCACCTTACTCTCAAACAGCCCACCTCACTTTCAAACAGCCCACCTCACTCTCAAACACCCCACCTCACTCTCAAACACCCCACCTCACTCTCAAACACCTCACCTCACTCTCAAACACCCCACCTCACTCCCAAACACCCCACCTCACTCTCAAACACCCCACCCCACTCTCAAACAGCCCACCTCACTCTCAAACAGCCCACCTCACTCTCAAACACCCCACCTCACTCTCAAACAGCCCACACCACTCTCAAACACCTCACCTCACTCTCCAACAGCCCACACCTCTCTCAAACACCCCACACCACTCTCAAACACCCCACCTCACTCTCAAACAGCCACACCACTCTCAAACACCCCTCACTCTCAAACACCACACTCAAACACCCCACACCACTCTCAAACACACCACTCTCAACACCCCACCTCACTCTCCAACACCCCACCCACTCTCAAACACCCCACACCACTCTCAAACACCCCACCTCACTCTCAAACACGCCACACCACTCTCAAACACCTCACCTCACTCTCAAACAGCCCACACCACTCTCAAACACCCCACCTCACTCTCAAACAGCCCACACCACTCTCCAACACCACCTCACTCTCAAACACCACACACCACTCTCAAACACCCCACACCACTCTCAAACACACCACTCTCAAACACCCCACCTCACTCTCAAACACCTCACCTCACTCTCAAACACCCCACCACTCTCAAACACCCCACCTCACTCTCAAACAGCCACACCACTCTCAAACACCCCCTCACTCTCAAACAGCCACACCACACTTAAACACCCCACACCACTCTCAAACACACCACTCTCAAACACCCCACCTCACTCTCCAAACACCCCCCACACCTCTCTCAAACAGCCCACACCACTCTCAAACACCCCACCTCACTCTCAAACAGCCCCACTCACTCTCAAACACCCCACCTCACTCTCAAACACCCCACCACACTTCAAACACCCCACCCACTCTCAAACACCCCACCTCACTCTCCAACAGCCCACACCTCTCTCAAACACCCCACACCACTCTCAAACATCCCACCTCACTCTCAAACAGCACACACCACTCTCAAACAGCTCCCACTTCACTCTCAAACAGTCCCCACCACTCTCAAACACCCCACCTCATGCTGAAACACCTCTCCTCACTCTCAAACACCCCACCTCACTCTCAAACACCCCACCTCACTCTCAAACACCTCACTCTCAAACACCTCACTTTCAAACACCTCTCTTAATTACCTTACTCAAACACCTCACTCTCAAACATCTCACTCTCAAATACCTTACTCTCAAACACCTTAGTCCCAAACACCGCACCCCATTCAATTCATATTCGTTCTCCAACAAATAGATTGGAATCAAAGTGTTACCTCAAAACTTGAACATCACAAAGAAGACTCATCAATGACTGAACTAAAAGATGTTATGGGCAGGTAATTAAGGGATTAGTTCAGTGGTTAAGTAAGTTTATTTTCTAGGAAAGAGGACTTAAAAAAAATCAAACAACTGACAGCACTGGTGATGGGTTTGACTCATACTTGTCATTTTTGTAATTGGCATCATTTGATTTATGGGCCATTTTTGTGCTAAAATGAAGTTTATAACAATTTAGCAATATAATTTAAAGTTACTGGTCAAAACATTAGTCTCAAATCATGACAAGACTATTAGTAATTGGTTGGGAATACCAGACTTCACTGGGGCTAATAGCTTAATTCCCACTTCACATTTGTGACTCCAAGAATTCCAGGTACAGTGCACTTCAGAAAGTCTTTTATTTACCCAACATAATGGTCCATCCATTATCACATACACACACTTGCATTTGATTCACAATGGCTTATACAGCTGTACAGTGTATTTACATTTACCCGTGCTTGTCGTATCTTTTCGCCAGAGAGGCTTTTTCCCAAAAAATCCACCGTAACACATCAAAAACCTTCCTCAGATCTTCTTAGTTTGTGCGGTTTTGAAGTAAGTAAAGATCACTTTGGTGATTTTTTTAACGCAAAACGTTCCTTGATAAGAACTTCTCTAAAAAAACGTTTGCAGGCTTGGCTCGCTGCGAATTTGTGTGAAAAATATCATATACACAACTATATTAATATATTTCTTAGTTTAGGTCCATCTTAAGGACTTACTAATATTTTTGATGTCATGCCCTGCAGGTCATAATTGATATTATTCTTATATAAAAATATATCATCAAACTCTCCTTTTACATTCAAAATACAATAAAATTTTCAATCTATGTTGTTCGTGTACACATTACAAAGTATATGATTTGTTAGAAATATCAGTCTAGTCTAGTCTATGCAACACATCACGGCAATTTTCATATCCTTTCGCCTTGCTAGAGGTTTAGCATTCTTATCCCGAAAAAAACATTCTTTCTTACAACCAAAAAAATTCCTCTATCTCACACTTTATATAGGTTTCTCCTTTAAACCCAATACATCAAGAACTGTAAAAAACTCTTCAAAAAGATAAAAATTGAAAGAAGGTATCGTAGACTAATATTGCAAAACATGATCAAAGAAAGAAGGAGTTAAAGTTTTGCAAAGTTTTTCAATGACAATCAAGAGTCTTCGAATAAGTTCGAACCCATCAACAAAATTGTAAAAAAGCATTCAAAATTCTTATTCCATTAAAGATATCTGCAACGTTTAAAGCTCTTGTCATATTTGTGTAGAAATGACTGGTATAGTAAGACTACTATGGAAAGTTGGCACCCTCATCCTCACATTCTTAACAATTGTTAATGTATTTGAAAGAAAATTTATTTAACTTTTCTACTATTTGAGTTATGTTCCCTCAAACTTTTTCAGGTGGTAAATTATAATTATGCTTACTAGATTCTGTTTTACTGCTGTCCTGATATATGCAATAAATTTTAAGCCACAAAGTCACAGGACAAAATATGATAGAATACATAAAGACTGAGGATTCTGAAGATGCAACATCACAACTAGATTTCTGTCATTTATATGCAGATGACTCAGAACTTGAAACTTCAATATCTCCTTAATGGAATAAGATTTTGAATGCTTCCGTCACCACTTTGTTTCTTTTGAAGTCCTCTTTCATATAAGATGGACTTGCTTGACCACTGAACTAATCCTTTAATGGAATAAGATTTTGAATGCTTCCATCACCACTTTGTTTCTTTTGAAGTCCTCTTTCATATAAGATGGACTTGCTTGACCACTGAACTAATCCTTTAATGGAATAAGATTTTGAATGCTTCCGTCACCACTTTGTTTCTTTTGAAGTCCTCTTTTATATAAGATGGACTTGCTTGACCACTGAACTAATCCTTTAATGGAATAAGATTTTGAATGCTTCCGTCACCACTTTGTTTCTTTTGAAGTCCTCTTTCATATAAGATGGACTTGCTTGACCACTGAACTAATCCTTTAATGGAATAAGATTTTGAATGCTTCCGTCACCACTCTTGTTTCTTTTGAAGTCCTCTTTCATATAAGATGGACTTGCTTGACCACTGAACTAATCCTTTAATGGAATAAGATTTTGAATGCTTCCGTCACCACTTTGTTTCTTTTGAAGTCCTCTTTCATATAAGATGGACTTGCTTGACCACTGAACTAATCCTTTAATGGAATAAGATTTTGAATGCTTCCACACCACTTTGTTTCTTTTGAAGTCCTCTTTCATATAAGATGGACTTGCTTGACCACTGAACTAATCCTTTAATGGAATAAGATTTTGAATGCTTCCTTCACCACTTTGTTTCTTTTGAAGTCCTCTTTATAAGATGGACTTGCTTGACCACTGAACTAATCCTTTAATGGAATAAGATTTTGAATGCTTTTCACCACTTTGTTTCTTTTGAAGTCCTCTTTCATATAAGATGGACTTGCTTGACCACTGAACTAATCCTTTAATGGAATAAGATTTTGAATGCTTCCGTCACCACTTTGTTTCTTTGAAGTCCTCTTTCATATAAGATGGACTTGCTTGACCACTGAACTAACTTTAATGGAATAAGATTTTGAATGCTTCCGCTCACCACTTTGTTTCTTTTGAAGTCCTCTTTCATATAAGATGGACTTGCTTGACCACTGAACTAATCCTTTAATGGAATAAGATTTCTGAATGCTTCCCAGTCACCACTTTGTTTCTTTTGAAGTCCTCTTTCATATAAGATGGACTTGCTTGACCACTGAACTAATACTTTAATGGAATAAGATTTTGAATGCTTCCGTCACCATTTTGTTTCTTTTGAAGTCCTCTTTCATATAAGATGGACTTGCTTGACCACTGAACTAATCCTTTAATGGAATAAGATTTTAAAGGCTTCCTCACCACTTTTGTTTCTTTTGAAGTCCTCTTTATATAAGATGGACTTGCTTGACCACTGAACTAATACTTTAATGGAATAAGATTTTGAATGCTTTTCCGTCACCATTTTGTTTCTTTTGAAGTCCTCTTTATATAAGATGGACTTGCTTGACCACTGAACTAATCCTTTAATGGAATAAGATTTTGAATGCTTTTCACCATTTTGTTTCTTTTGAAGTCCTCTTTTATATAAGATGGACTTGCTTGACCACTGAACTAATACTTTAATGGAATAAGATTTTAAAGGCTTCCGTCACCACTCTTGTTTCTTTTGAAGTCCTCTTTTATAAGATGGACTTGCTTGACCTGAACTGAACTAATACTTTAATGGAATAAGATTTTGAATGCTTTTTCACCACTTTTGTTTCTTTTTGAAGTCCTCTTTCATATAAGATGGACTTGCTTGACCACTGAACTAATCTTTAATGGAATAAGATTTTAAAGGCTTCATCACCACTTTTGTTTCTTTTGAAGTCCTCTTTTTATATAAGATGGACTTGCTTGACCCCCTGAACTAATACTTTAATGGAATAAGATTTTAAAGGCTTCATCACCATTTTGTTTCTTTTGAAGTCCTCTTTATATAAGATGGACTTGCTTGACCACTGAACTAATCCTTTAATGGAATAAGATTTTAAAGGCTTCCTATTTTGTTTCTTTTGAAGTCCTCTTTATATAAGATGGACTTGCTTGACCTGAACTGAACTTTAATATCTTTAATGGAATAAGATTTTGAATGCTTCCGTCACCACTTTGTTTCTTTTGAAGTCCTCTTTTATATAAGATGGACTTGCTTGACCACTGAACTAATCCTTTAATGGAATAAGATTTTAAAGGCTTCCGTCACCACTTTGTTTCTTTTGAAGTCCTCTTTTATATAAGATGGACTTGCTTGACCACTGAACTAATCCTTTAATGGAATAAGATTTTAAAGGCTTTTCACCATTTTGTTTCTTTTGAAGTCCTCTTTATATAAGATGGACTTGCTTGAACTAACTAATACTTTAATGGAATAAGATTTTAAAGGCTTCCAATTACCATTTTGTTTCTTTTGAAGTCCTCTTTATATAAGATGGACTTGCTTGACCCGAACTGAACTAATCCTTTAATGGAATAAGATTTTGAATGCTTTTTTCCATTTTGTTTCTTTTGAAGTCCTCTTTTATATAAGATGAACTTGCCTGACCCTGAACTAATCCTTTAAATATCTCCTTGACGGAATAAGATATTTGAATGCTTCCTTCCCCATTTTGTTTCTTTGGAAGTCCTCTTTTATATGAAATGAACTTGCCTGACCACTGAACTATTCCTTTAGATATCTCCTTAACAGAATAAGATTTTCGAATGCTTTCTTCTCTATTTTGTTTCTTTTAAAGTCCTCTTTTATATGAGACGAACTTGCCTGACCCCTGAACTAATCCTTTAAATATCTCCTTAACGGAATAAGATCTTTGAATGCTTTTCCCCCATTTTGTTTCTTTTGAAGTCCTCTTTTATATGAGATGAACTTGCCTGACCCCTGAACTAATTCTTTAAATATCTCCTTAACGGAATAAGATCTTTGAATGCTTCATTCCCCATTTTGTTTCTTTTGAAGTCCTCTTTTATATGAGATGAACTTGCCTGACCACTGAACTATTCTCTTAATGGAATAAGATTTGAATGCTTTAACATTTTGTTTCTTTAAAAGTCCTCTTTTATATGAGATGAACTTGCTTCACCAGGAACCAATCCTTTAAATATCTCCTTAAGGGAATAAGATCTTTGAATGCTTTTTGCTCCATTTTGTTTCTTTTGAAGTCTTTTTTTTATATGAGACGAACTTGCCTGACCCCTGAACTAATCCTTTAAATATCTCCTTAATGGAATAAGATCTTTGAATGCTTCATTCCCCGTGTTGTTTCTTTGAAGTCCTCTTTATATGAGACAAACTTGCCCAACCCCCGAACTAATCCTTTGAATATCTTCTTAATAAAATAAGATCTTTGAATGCTTCATTCCTTATTTTGTTTCTTTTGAAGTCCTCTTTTATATGAGACGAACTTGCCTGACCACTGAACTAATCCTTTAAATAACGGAATAAGATTTTAAATGCTTTCTTCCCTATTTTGTTTCTTGTAAAGTCCTCTTTAATACGAAATGAACTTGCCTGACCTCTAAACTAATCCTTTAAATATCTCCTTAATGGAATAAGATCTTTGAATGCTTCATTTCCCATTTTGTTTCTTTTGAAGTCCTCTTTTATATGAGATGAACTTGCCTGACTCCTGAACTATTCTTTAATGGAATAAGATTTAAATGCTTTAATTTTGTTTCTTTTGAATAAAAGTCCTCCTTTATATGAGATGAACCTACTTCACCAGGAACCAATCCTTTAAATATCTCCTTAAGGGAATAAGATCTTTGAATGCTTTTTTCTCCATTTTGTTTCTTTTGAAGTCCTCTTTTATATGAGATGAACTTGCCTGACCCCTGAACTAATCCTTTAAATATCTCCTTAATGGAATAAGATCTTTGAATGCTGCATTCCCCGTTTTGTTTCTTTGAAGTCCTCTTTATATGAGACAAACTTGCCCAACCCCCGAACTAATCCTTTGAATATCTCCTTAATGGAATAAGATCTTTGAATGCTTCATTCCTTATTTTGTTTCTTTTGAAGTCCTCTTTTATATGAGATGAACTTGCCTGACTCCTGAACTAATCCTTAAATATCTCCTTTACGGAATAAGATCTTTAATGCTTTCTTCCCTATTTTGTTTCTTGTAAAGTCCTCTTTAATACGAAATGACTTGCCTGACCTCTAAACTAATCCTTTAAATATCTCCTTAATGGAATAAGATCTTTGAATGCTTTCACCATTTTGTTTCTTTTGAAGTCCTCTTTTATAAGATGGACTTGCTTGACCACTGAACTAATCCTTTAATGGAATAAGATTTTGAATGCTTCTTTCACCATTTTGTTTCTTTTGAAGTCCTCTTTTATATAAGATGGACTTGCTTGACCACTGAACTTATATCTTTAATGGAATAAGATTTTGAATGCTTCATTCCCCATTTTGTTTCTTTTGAAGTCCTCTTTCATATAAGATGGACTTGCTTGACCACTGAACTAATCCTTTAATGGAATAAGATTTTGAATGCTTCCGTCACCACTTTGTTTCTTTTGAAGTCCTCTTTTATATAAGATGGACTTGCTTGACCACTGAACTAATGCTTGACTACTGAACTAATGCTTGACCACTGAACTAATGCTTGACCACTGAACTAATGCTTGACCACTGAACTAATGCTTGACCACTGAACTAATGCTTGACCACTGAACTAATGCTTGACCACTGAACTAATCCTTTAAACTTCAGTTTAATTGCATTAAAGTTAAGAAGAAACCATCAAAGTAACAAAAAATCCCTGAATAATCTTTTAAATATAGCAATATGTAAATACATATGACTTAAAGGAACATGGATGTGTAAAAGCAATATTTATCTACCTACTGTGGTGTAGCGGTTATCATACCTGTCTACAGACCACGAGGCCCTGGGTTCAAGTCTGGGTTGGGTAGACACGCCAGTGTACCACAACTGGTTATCAAAGGCTGTGGACATTGACTTGGTTGTCGATGTTGTGTCTGTCCGTACGTCGTACCTGTGTTCTCGTCCGGGTTGTATTAAGCGTTTCGTGATAGCATTGTTACTATCATAACCGAATATGCAGGCGACGACCCCGTCGTTGTAATTGTGTGTTCACTCGTCGCAGAAGCAATATTTGCTAAATTGCTTATAAATCTATTAACAACCATCATAGTAGCAAAAAAGTTCATCAAAATTAGTTAAACACATGGGACCTTATTTGCATATTATATGTAAATTTTGTGATGTATAACAAGACGACTTTGGTATTTTCTTTCGTAAATCCTTTGTTTTTTTAAATGTCTATCACTTTTTTTTCTTCAAAGTGGTGTAGCAAATTCAACATTTTAAGTGTTTACCATACCCCCTTCCCTCCTCTCCCCAATCAAATTCTAGCAGGAATAGACTCTCCAATCATTTCCAATCACTGAGATTTAAGAAAGAACAAATAAGAATTTCAAAGAATTACATACAGATTTTGAGCTGTTTGCCAGTCATACATCACAAATTTTACATGAATTAAAAACTGATCGAACCTTGATCAGCCACAAACTAAAAGAGTTTAAAAATTGATCTGCTCAGATGTCAATACATTTTGAACTGATATAAACATTGCTACATGTCCATAGAAATTAAACCATGACTAACAACACATTAGAAGAAATTATGGATAGAGTGTTCATAAATTACCTTCAAAGACAGAACCATATATTGACTCCCCTCCATTACCTTTACCATAAAGTATATCTGAAGATAAAAGAAGAAAAATGTTTGACAAGCAATGACAAAGAGTTGTATTCCCTTCAAATGGAAATTGTTCCTTAATTCTTTGACAATTGTAATACAATTTTTGTTATAGTTGGAGGGATCAAAATATTAAACACAACACCAGTGCATTTTTTATAATGATCACGTAAGGGGGTATCTACTAATTCTTGAAATGTTAGGGGTTGTGACCCCCTCCCCTGACAAACACACACTTCTAGCATCCAAGAATGAACAGGATAGCCTGCACTGCCAGAAATGACTCTCAATCCAGTTTGTTTGTTTGTTTGTTTTATGAGGGCTTAATGGCACAAGGGTTAAATTGTGCCTGAGAGGTTAGATCATCCTAGAGGTAGGAAGGAAAGAAAACGGGGAGAATGAAAGAAACACATAAACTAAAAGTCAGAAAGCTGGGATAGAGAGAGAGGAGGTGCATGGGTGAAAAAAACAAAGTAGAGAAAGGGAGTGGGAGAGGAGGACTAAATATGGTTGTAGAGGTAAGCATGATGAAGGAAGGAGATAATTTTATCTGGAGGGTTTTTCTGGAAAAACTCAACAATAAGAGTTGTGGGGAGCGAGGAAAGCTCTGGGAAGGTTGTACAGGGAGCAAGCAAGGAAACGTGATGGACTGTGAGGGTGCAATGAATTGCATATCAAATCTGTGAGGAAATATGTCCTGGATGTGTGGCAGGCAATGACTGAAGGTTTAGAGCTTTACCATATATTACCAGGTTCTCTCACAGGCATATGGGTGGGGTGGGGGTTGGGGGGAATTTCCCCCAAATGGTATATTTTTGACATCCCAACAAATAAAATCAGAGCCAGGTTATGCTGTTGTTAGTGTCAGTAGCATTACATTTTTGCATGTTTCCACTCCACCCCAACAATTTGGGCTCCTAAACAGACCCAAGTAAGTTATCAAAACTTTTTACATTGATAATGTGACATTATATTACACAGAGGAGTTGAAATATAATAAGAATTAGTGACACCTAGAGGCATCCTTACCAGGTCTGCCTGAAGAAAAAAAATTTAATTGAAAATCATGAAGCTAGAAACAAATTCCACCAAAAACTATTAAAAATAAGACCATTTTACAGCTTTTCCAATTGTCTGGCATAACTTTTCAAGAAATTATACCTTTGTGGTGTCATTACTTGAAAGGGGTTTCACCTTCTTATTCAAATCCATTGTTTCTTAATCTGTTGCCATGATAATTTGAAGGAGTGTGCAAATATCTGACTTGCAATTCAAAAAGTTAATCCTAGTCCAATTAATAGAGGTGCAGAGGTTAAGGAGTCATGCTTGTATGGGAAAGGTTCGACTCTTGTCTCAAGCCCTGCATTGTGTCCTGGAGCAAGACACTTTACTCTATTTGTATTGCTCCAGTCCACTCAGCTGTAAATGATTACCAGCACTGCTGGGGTTTGACCTGTGGTGGACTGACATCCTATCCAGGGGGATTTGTGTGCTCTTATCCCCAGGGTGCATTCCATGTAAAACCTATGCTGAAAGTACAGGGCCTTTGCTTGCACACAAGGAATTGGAAATTGGCAATGACAGCTTAATATTTAACATTCAAGATGAAATTAACACTCAGTATTTGCTTTAGCCAGAAAATGCAATAACATTGTTTGTGGATAACAAGTAAAAGAAATGTTGTACCTTGAAATAGCAATGAAAAGAATTAATAAAAGGAAAATAAAAACAGAAAACTAAACAGAACGTATCTACGAGTCTGACCTATTACTATTATATGATAGATTTATATGAGTTAACATAAACCATTAATTAGTATTATAGTCCTTCAACCAAATGGGAGGCCTCTGGATCCTAACCAGTCGAACGGACATTGGCTTCATCAGCTTGATTCATGATTGGGGATCTGCATCTGAGTAAGTGCAACTAGGATTTGAATATTCATGTCCAGGACTATGGTTTGTGGGAAGAAATCTGCCACTGTCGGCCGTCTTGAATGATGTAAGTGAGATCACTTAGTTTTTGTACGATTTATATGGGATCACCAAACTTTCTATCACTTTGGTTATTCTACCCTGTTTCTGTATACGAACCAAATCATCCACCTGAAAGCTTAGAACTTGGGCATTATTCTTAACGATCAGTATAAGTTTTATAATAAAGTTGCTTCTTTTCAACTCTTGCTTTCACGTCTGGTTTGCATGGTTTGGGTGGTCGACTGAATCCAACAGTATTAAGTTTGGATGCATTTTGTGACCATCCAATAACATAGAGGGTGGAATGCTGGTTGTAGCATTATGAGTTGCCCAATAGGCAGCAAGGAAAATTCAAAAGTCCTCGTTTTCCAAGGTTGGCCAGTATTTAAACAATTTTGTACCCACTTTTTGAAAGTGCCATTAAACCTTTCAATTGTTCCATTTACTTGTGGATGGTACAAAAATGCAAAGTATGCATAATGCCATGGGAGGAGAGAAAATCTGAGAATTCTGAGCTAATAATTTGGGACCAATTATCTGTCACAATTTCACAAGGATGTCCCTCTCTACTGAAAACAGTTGTCAGAAATGTCACCAGAGTTTGGGTGGTTATGTTTGTCTCCATGGTAATGTTGGATAACCAGGAGGAGCAGCAAGAAAAGCAGGAGGTTGGAACAAATTAAAAGAAGACATCAAATTATGCACGAAATGTATGAAATTATGTTTTCCTCAAAAATATAGTTCCTTTTTACCTTGTTACCTCGTTGCCATATTATAATTATGTAGAAAATACACACAATAGCTGTCTAGCATGAGCAAAGTAGAAGTTATCATATATATTTCAATTATTGGTAATTATATGAGAGTCAGTGCCAAGGCAAAATTTGTTTGCTTGATGAGGGCTTAACAGAACCATGACAGCAAGGGTCAAATTGTGCCTGAGAGGTTAGATCTTTCCAGAGATAGGAAGAAGAGAAAAACAGGGGAGACTGAGAGAAACATGAGAACTAAAAGCCAGAAAGCTGGGATCGAGAGAGGAGGTGGGTGAAACAAATTGAGTAAGGGGTTATAATGTCAGATAATTGCATGAAATGTCAAACTATAATTGGATTGTGGAGACAGATTATGTAAACTCTAACTGTCAAATTACATCAGCTAGCAATCATGGGAATGGACAACTGTTTAGGGTTGATTTAATATAATGATATAACAGGGATTAAGCAGCACGTTACTACTATGAAAAAGCCTTCTCAGTCTTGTATTTTAGTTTCTACAATACTTTCCGCAGTGATAAAACTTGCTTTTAATTTTAAAAGAACGTGATTGGCTAACATTACAACGAATGCATTCTAGTTCTTGACAGTATTCTATTTATAATTTATATAAAGTCACTGATACAGGAAAACACAAAGCTATGTATAGCAAAGAAGAACCAAACAAATTTTTTTTTCAGTGTTGTGCCCTTGCTGCATGCATTCTACTTCTTTCATAATGGCTACCACTGCATCATTTTAAAGTCTAATGTAATCTATCAGGAGTTAAAAGTATCTTTAAGTGTGATTGTTTCAAAGTTATTTGGTTTTATAATGCATTTTGGTATTTTGGGTAAAGAACTCTTGTGTGTAGTGTTTGGGGGAAAAAATCAGGACAACTGTACTAGATGCCAGTACGCCAAGAAAAGCTTGTGCTATGCCACTACGCCGAAAAGAAGTAAACCCATGGCGAAAATCTTCGGACCTTAGTGCATGAAATGCACCCTGGTCTCATCTGCTTATGCCAAGGAAACAGGAATAAGCACCTGGGCCTTAATGGCTCGAATATGGATTTATTTAACTGACTTAATTCCAATTGATATTTTGATGAAAAAAGTTATTCAGAAGTCATGAAAGGCTGAATTTGGAGCAAAATTTCACAAAATTACTGAAAAATATAGGGTATGTCTATATTCCATTATGTCTTAAATTCATTGAAAATTCTTGGATCTTTGAAACAGCCATTCATTCCATTAAAATTGGTCTTAGAACTTTTCAAAATCTAGAAAACTGAAAATTATGTCAATCGGTTGGGCATATAACTGATATGCTGGAGGTTCCAGGCTCAAGTCGAACAATAATTTAACCTAAACCTGAGGTTTTACCAGCAGATTTGAAGAAATCTTGACATCAAGTGCAGAGGTTGGTCATTTCCATCCCCACCCAGCCTTTGACAAAAGTGGTCAATGGTTGGGGGGAAGCTCACTGTCTATCGCATGAGGACATTAAATGGAGATCTTCTCCAAAGAGCAGAATGAAAGCCTGGTATTCATTCACTTGTGATAGAACTGGCAATGCCAGCTGTGCATTGTTAACCCAATAAAGGTTGTTGTCAGGTTCCCACTCACAGGAGAATAACCACAAACAACAGACAAATCTTACCTCCTGCCTGTGCCCATCCATTGGGTACCACTCGATGGAACAGTGTGTCTTTATAGTGATACCTCATGAGGGTCTCATCTTTCTTACATCCCTTTTCTCCTGTGCAAAGCCTGGTAAAATTCTCACAAGTTTTGGGGCATCTGTGATTGTAAAGCTGTAAAAAGTAAAGCATATCTCAAAAAGGTTAAGATAATAATCACATGGTTAACCAAAGCAGTTATGTTTAAAGGCCAAAAAGGATGTCATTCTCTTTCTCCACCACTCCCCTTTTCTAATCCCCACCTACCGGTTTTGTTCCCAATAATACAAATTTGAATGCAAAAATTACCCTTTCTACATGACATGATGTGGAATATCATTTCTTTGTAATTATTAACAAAATTTAAAATAACGAAACAGTATTTTAATATTTCATCGATTGTAAGACATACATTAGTCAACAAATTTCTCACTCATCGGTCTGAAGTTTTATTAACTGACACTACTTGATGCCTTAAGATTACAAATGTTTATACAGATAGCAACAATCTGGCTGAAATGGTTTAGAATATACTAAAAACCATGCAAACAACATCGACTCTGACCAAAACTGGTTAAACATTGACTGTATTACATAATTTTAAAACATTAATAGTGCAATATTTCATGACCTCAAAATGGAACAACTAGAAAATTGCTCATGTTAACATTGCTTTTTGGTCCTTTCCCCAAATATTTTGAATAGGGAAGTTGGTTACAGTCATTAGGAAATTGGATATTATTATTAGTTTGGCCAAGATTTAGCAACAGAACACAATTTGAGAGTCTTCAATATTTGAAATTTTTGAAAGATGTATAAAGTATTATATAAAGAAGCACTAGACTGAAAAGTGAGGGGGCTCGATTTTGCGAATTTCACAGATATATCATCCACAACAGATCGATAAAGTTCATGCCTCCATAGCCCACAGACAACAGAAGGGCAAAGGTAACTTGAACATTCATATTAACCAGAAAGTTATTGCACCATTGCATGCTAGATAAGCATTTGATTTTTGGGGGGGGATGTAAAAATACACCCTCACTTTTTGATCTAATGCTCCTTCAAAGAATTTGAACTGTAATTCTTTTCATGTAGCATCACTTTTGTGCTGAGAAACTGAATGCTATTGTGGCCACTTAAAGATCAATGGACAGTAGCAACATCTTGATCATAAGTGGAAGAAAATTGGCTATAAACCCTTAAATTAACAACAACTTTTATCAAAATCAGTTAAACATTGACCATTTTACAGCATGAAAAATTTTAAAGCCTTATTATAATCATTTCTGCAAATTTGATGAAAGTTTGTGACATCGATAAGAGAAAACCAATGAAACTCCTTCTTTTTTTAATTCTTCACCACCAGTAATCGAAAGGGAGAGGTTGAATATGACTAAGGGTTTTGAATCACCATCATATACCCCAATCAATATTTAACAGAAGAATACAGTCTGGTGATTTTCAGTGACCGAAATTTAAGACAGAAATTGAAAGAATTACATTAAAGATTTTGAGCTGTCCTTGATCACAACCTTTCACAGACATTAAAAAATTCTCCAAACTTAGAATAGCAATAAGTCACAAACCACTGGTGCTTTTGATGTAATTCAAAGACAATTCTGTTCAGATTCAGAATTTGAAGGTATTTCTGATGAACATGAAACAACATCTTTCCTTAGGAGAAATGGTCTGTCAATCATTCAGTTAATGCACACATCACCTCAGACATATGATACACAGTTATTTTTATCACAAGTTTGCAAACAATTTTCTCCCAGAGACACCTAACATGGATGAGTGATTTCAATCACAAAAGTGCCCTAATTACTCTGCACTGGTTTTCTGTAATGTTATACACACAAATAACCTTGGGCTACTTCACTGTGGTGTGAATGGGAATGGCAGATAAACAATCCGTCATTGTTTGGAGTGGAAACAATACACTGAACAGGAAATCGGGATGGTAATTGTCATACTTGAGTTTTCAGGATTAACTCGGGTGTCAGGTGGGGGTAGACTTAAAGAGAAACTTTTCGCCATGTATAAAATGTTTACCTGTCCATATATACCTTTAAAGACTGTTCTGCTCAGAATGTTATAGTAGAAAATCTCTGCCTGTCCATACACCTTTAAGTATGTTATTTCCACATCACAATTAAGGAATCCTTATAAACATGGCAATAGCTGTACATGTAGTTACTGTATTAACTGCTATCTGGTGTTCACTTAGCTATAAGGGTGTTTCAGCTGACATCATGAGGTCACATGACTTTGTTTACATCACCATTTTGTAGGACAGAAACACTGTTGTCTGCTGTACACTTATTTAGATTTACATAGGTTTGCATTTAGTTATTTCAGATTATTTTTGTAAGATAATTATGCTGGAATCTTGCTGTGCCATTGGTTCTACTAGTAGACGTGTGTCGGGGATTAAAAAGACATTTTTTCGATGTCAATCTGATCCTGATCAATGTTTAAAGTGGGTTTCTGCTGTATGATGCAACTGTTTTCAACCTACGGTTCACACTAGGACTTGCAGCGAGCACTTTACATCGATTATGTAGGCTTGTCTGAGTATAACAAACAATCAGATGGCGTTCATGTAAAAGTTACTCTTCGTATACCAGGTGAATATATAAAACTTAAAGAAAGTATGAATCAAATTTGAAGCGAGCAAAAAACTGCAATCAGTAAAATTTGCTGAACTGGTACTGGTAGGTTCAATTAGCATGTAGTATGTTTGTTGTGCGTGTGATGTGACTAAGCTGTGTGAAGACGATTGAAACGCAAGGAAGTCTTTCCCTGCAAAATGGCTTCCAGTGGAGTTAGAGTCATGTGATGAAATCCCTCTATATATCTTGAAGGTTACATTTCTTACAATTCTTTTAAGAGTAGGTGTTATACAATAATTGTACCAATACATTATTACAACTTTTCTAAATAGGAAGGCCATCCTGGCACTTATAAACACTCGTTCCCAGTTGCATTGATTATTGTAATATTCTTTTTACTGGTGTGCCAACAGGCACAATCAAGAAGTTATAACATGTCCAAATTTACGCAGCTAGAAGTAACAAATAGCCATCGCCTCACCTAGTCATTTGGACTTCTTAAGGATTTGCACATGGCTACCTGTCTTCTACAGATTGTTTTTTTAATACTTTTGTTTAAATCACTCAATAAAACCGCCTAAGTTTATTTGTCCAGCGTGTTTTAATACAAAGCAATTAGATACTCCCTTAGGTCCAAAGATAATTTTTGCCATGTAGTTCCAAATTAAGATTTAGTAATCAAGCTTTAATGTACACGGTTTAAAGCTAATGAATAGTTCAGTCTGCCCCTTTCAATCAAATCTGCTAGATCCCTTCAACAGTTCCAGCATTTACTTAAGACTTATCTTCTTGATTCTGCTTTCCAATGCTGTAATTTAATCTGTATCTTTGTCTGATATTATCTTGTTACTACATATTCTCCTTTACTTTCGTTTTCATGTATTTGCATGATGTTACAGATGCATTAGAATAAGTATTTTTATATACTGCACCATAAACATTGTATGAACTTCACCATATACATTGTATGAACTTCACCATATACATTGTATGAACTTGCACCATATACATTGTATGAGCTTCACCATATACATTGTATGAACTTCACCATATACATTGCATGAACTTGCACCATATACATTGTATGAACTTTACCATATACATTGTATGAACTTCACCATATACATTGTATGAACTTGCACCATATACATTGTATGAACTTGCACCATATACATTGTATGAACTTGCACCATATACATTGTATGAACTTGCACCATATACATTGTATGAACTTGCACCATATACATTGTATGAACTTGCACCATATACATTGTATGAACTTGCACCATATACATTGTATGAACTTCACCATATACATTGTATGGACTTCACCATATACATTGTATGAACTTGCACCATATACATTGTATGAACTTCACCATATACATTGTATGAACTTCACCATATACATTGTATGAACTTCACCATATACATTGTATGAACATGTAACTTTTGAAGAAATGATGGGTATAAACTAACCTGAATAAGTAATCTCCTGCAGACTCTTCCCCAACTGATACGTCTAAATATGCAAATGTATTCTGAACAAGAAAGAAGAAAATCATAATTCAAATCTTGTATTTGTCAAACTAAAGACACATGAACTGTCTTGCATGGCAATATGCTTGAAAACTTCAGTTTGCAAAGAAAATAGGCTTTTTGATGGAAAATGCAGAGATGAAGGAACTAATACTATATGTCCTATATTTTCACAAAATTTAACGAAGGGGAACAGGGGAGGAGGAAGGGGGTAGGGGAGGAAGGGGGTAAAGGAGAGAAAGAAGAGGGGGAAGGGAGAAGGGGAGAAGGGGAGGGGAAGGGAGGAGGAAGGGAAAAAGGGAGGGGAAGGGAGGAGGAAGGGGAAAAGGAAGGACGAAAGGGAAAAGGGGAGAATGAAGGGAAAAGCGATGGAGGAAAGGGGAGGAGGAAGAAGGAAAGGGGGGAGGAGGAAGGGGAAAGGGGGATGAAGGGGAAAGGGGAGGAAGAAGGGGAGGAGCATGGGGAAAGGAAAGGGGAAAAGGGAGAAAGGGGAAAAGGGGAGAAAGGGGGAAAAGGGGAGAAAGGGCGAAGGGAAGGGGAAGAGGGAAAGGGGAGGAAAGGAAAAGGGGAGGAAGGAGAAAGGAGGGAGGAGGGAGGTAAAAAGGAGGAGGAAGGGGAAAAGGGGAGGAAGGGGAAAAGGGAAGGAGAAAGGGGAAGGAGAAAGGGAAGGAGAAAAGGGAAGGAGAAAGGGGAAAAGGGAGGAAGGGGGGAGGGAAAGGGAGGAGGAAGAGGGGAAGAAGGGAAAGGGAGGGGGAAGGGGAAAGGGAGGGGAAAGGGGAGGGAGGGGGGAAAGGGGAGGAGGAAGGAGGAGGGAGGGGAAAGGAGGAGGAAGGAGGAGGAAGGGGAAAGGGGAGGAGGAAGGGGAAAGGGGAGAAATGGGAAAGGAGAGGAAGGGGAAAGGGGAGGAAGGGCAAAGGAGAGGATGGGGGAAGGGGAGGAAGGAGAAAGGAGGAAGGGGAAAGGAGGAAGGGGAAAGGGAGGAAGGGGGAAAGGGGAGAAGGAAGGGGAAATGGGGAGGAGGAAGGGCAAAGGAGAGGATGGGGGAAGGGGAGGAAGGGGAAAGGAGGAAGGGGAAAGGGGAGGAAGGGGAAAGGGGAGAAGGAAGGGGAAAGGGGAGAAGGGGAAATGGGGAGGAGGAAGGGAGAGATAGGAGAAGGAGGAGGTAAGTGAATAAATGAGTAAAAATTAGATCAAGTAAAATAAGTTGCTGTTATGGAGGAAGATAGTGATGTATGAGCAGGAATGTTTTTGAAAGAGATCTGAGATGAAGACGAAGGGGATGAGAGCTGATCCAAAATTGGAATACCAGGGGGGCAGGTTACGAGGATATGATTGATCAAACATTCAGTATTGCAGGTGAGGCCAAAAGGTTTAGGGGAGCCTGATGAGAGGTAGGAGTGTGTGAGAAAAGAATGGCAAAGGTATATACTGGTAACAACAGCATCCTCTCTGTGGGGGTGACTGTGTAAGGGAGAATTGGCTCTCAACTTTGGAGTTAATAGAGTGGAGTTTTGCCAACTTATCTTGAGGTAATTGGAAATATTTTCAGTGCTGGGCTTATTTCATGCAATGGGGAGGGGAGGAGGGTTAAGATAGTGAGGGATCTCACTATCTAAACCCTCATTCCCTCCCCTCCCTAGGAGGATACTGGCAGCATCAATGAAATTATAACAATGTCCTTCAAATTCTAAAACATCAATTACAAATGGAAGAATAGGGATCAAACAAGCAACAGAACAAATTTACAACATTGATGATTTCTTAATGTGGCATAATTTACAATAGGAAAGTAGGTTCATCAGGGTTGGAAAAAAATCACTCGCCAAACTTGGCGAGGCTTTATTAAGTATGGCGAGTACCACTGTATATCATAATTCTGAGGCTTCTATTATTTTTTTTTGCTATCCCTTGATGAAAGCAGCAGGCGAGTGGTTTTTCCAACCTGAGGCTTTGAAATAATTACATTTTACTAAGAGTTTCAATGAGTTCTATCCAAGAATGTAGCTGTTGGAGTGTAACTGTTGGTACCACGAAGGTAGGGGTTGAGTTGTGAGCATACTGTAGAGGTGATTATGGATAGCTACAATAAGCTGACAAAAAATGCTACCTGTATATAAATCTGGGAGAGTGTAGAATGAGAGCGGAGCCCTCGTGCATCCAGCAATATGTGTGCAACCAGTTTCTATGCATTATCCTGTACCGAATGCATAGTGCGTTATTCATTAACCCTTTATTATTCAACAAAATAACCTATAGATATATTGTCCACCTAACATTAAAATCTGCATTTATTGCTGTCCAGAAATCAAAACTGGTTGCCCTGAGAAATTCATATGCTCATGTTTAATGCAAACTGGTTGTACCAGGCAGCCAGACTAATGATATGTTGACCAGAGTCCTTGCAAAGGAGAGCACCTGACTAGAACAAGTCAAAATTTCAATGATATTTTTCATTATCTTAAAGGATTAGTCCAGTGGTCAAGCATATTTATCTTATACGAAAGAGGACTTCAAAACAAACAAAATGGAGAAGAAAGCATACAAATATCTTATTCTGTTAAGGAGATATTTAAGTTTAACGTTTGGTATCATATTTTGTCCTGCGATTTTGTGGCTTCAAAATCCTGGATATGTCAAAAAAGTATTAAAACTGAATCTAGAAAGGGTATTTATAATATATCACCTAAAGAAAGTTTGAGGGAAAATAATTTAAATAGTGAAAATATTCAATAAACTTTCTTTAAAATACATAAAAATTTGAGGAATCTAAGGCTATGACATCATTACTAGTCTGATTTCAATTGTTTCTACAGAAATGATACTAAACTTTAAACTTGAATATCTCCTTAATGGAATAAGATTTTTGAATGCTTTCTTTGCCATTTTGTTTCTTTTGAAGTCCTCTTTCACATAAGATGGACATGCATGACCACTGTAATAATCCTTTAAGGTGATGTCACCCATAAAGAACAACTGAATTTTTTAACAGACCAGACATGCAGTGTCGTATAATGTGATTATAGGAAAGTCAAAAAGCACTCCTCAACACTTACTCTAGTTTCAATCATGTAATTCTTGTATGCCTCCTCAGCCATGGCAATATAAAGAGGTTCTGGTTTATACTCATTGTAGTCCCAATCGGCAGTCGCTTTGTCGATAAGTTCTTTTGGTCCACCTTTAAAAACAGAGACAATATATTTATGGAAATGCAATTCAACCTAACTGTAGGAACAGAAATTGAACTTTTAATAAAGGTACATTTTCTAAGTAAATTAATTGTTCATACAGCTTCAAATTTTGTTTGTTTGATGAGGGTTTAACAGCACCACGACAGTGAGGGTCAAATTGTGCCTGAGAGGTTAGATCATTCTAGAGGTAGGAAGGAAAGAAAATAGAGTCTGAGAGAATTACGGGGGTTAATAGCTAGGAAGCTGGGATCGAGAGAGGAAGTGCAGGGTGCAAAAAAGGGGTAAATGTAGGTAGAGGGGGTGGGAGAGGAGGACTAAATATGGTTGTAGAGGGAGGCACAATGAAGCAGGGAGATACTTTTATCCAAAGGTTTTTTTGGAAGAGCTTGGCTGTGGAGTTGTGAGGGGAGAGGGAAGCTCTAGGAAGGTTGTACAGGGGTCAGGCAAAAATTCATTGTTAAATTGTAAAATTTAGTTTGTTTAATTCAATAATTTTCTTCCCTTTTTTCCTCCTTCATTTTCTACTGTGGCTTCAGGCCTGCAGACGGCCTTCAAAAAATTAGAGATGCTATGTCCCCACTTCACATGATACTATCTCTATGATCTCTAAAAAGAACTCCTCCACACAAATACTTAATTTCCTCAGCGGTAAACACATTTTTTTAACCATATCTAACACCTCTCTCCCTACCGTCTTTTTACAACATGCTTCCTTCTGTAATAATCCAGCTGTGAACATGTTTGTAGAATACGATAACTGTGAGAGGATCATGACAACAGGGGCAGCTAGATTGTGGGGTTTTAAGGCAGTAGGAATGGGTAGGGTAAGTGTGGCCTATCTTTAGTGAAGTGATGATGACGTGCGAGACCAAGGGGATTTTTGTTGTGGCCTACTTTTGAGTTAATAGAAAACAAATTATTTGTTGTTCGAGAGTCAAAATAGAAAGTGTTAACTTACCTATCAATTCTCCATCTTGAAAAACCATTACTTTATTCTCAAAGGCCCATGTTTCTCCTCTCAAAGCCTTTTTCTTTTCCTCAATAAAAAGATTCCATTCAAATTCTAAGAGGCCTATCGTTACTGGTGTATTGAATTTGTCTGGGTCCCTCAGGTACAGCTCCTGCATATAAAGAAACAAAAAGTTTGTCAGAAATTATAACCAAATTATACTGCCAAAGAAACTTCAGTTTGTTTGTTTGATGAGGGCTTAATGGCACCACGACAGTGAGGGTCAAATTGTACCTGAGAGGTTAGATCATTGCAGAGTTAGGAAGAAAAGAAAACGGGAGATTGAGAGAAACACAGGAACTTCACTTTGAAACTATATTTTCAAGGAAAGTGTTATAGTACTTTCAATAGTACAAGACAAGTATTTGTTAAAGATTTCATAATACACCAGTTATAATCGTGGGATAAACAGGAATTTGTGGGAAGAAATATTTTTACTTTTTATATTTCTTTAGTATTATTTGTTTGTTTGATGAGGGCTTAACGGCACCACGGCAGCAGGGGTCAAATTGTGCCTGAGAGGTTAGATCATTCCAGAGGTTGGAGCGAAAGAAACCAGGGGAAGATTAAGAGAAACACAAGAATTAAAAGCTAGAAAGCTGGGATCGAGAGAGAAGGTGCATGGGTGGAAGAAAAAAAAAGTAGAGAGTATTGAGCAACAGTAACAAGTGGTGAAAAGTTAAGATTCTACCACATTTCAGTCATTGCTTTAAGAACATTCCATCAAACTTGTGCAATGAATAGTACATTAAATTGGCTTATGACAAAATATGTCAGGAGAGCCTGAGAGGTGGTTTTAATCGTGATGAAAGTGTACCATTCCTTTACTTCTAGATAATGATTTTTGCATTTTTCATGAAAATGATCATCATACAGAAGAAATAATTTGTTGTGGTTTAGAAAGTCAATTTCAGCCACTACGGGTTCATGCACTTCATATACTATCATTTTACCCGCAGTTCCGTAAAATTCAAAATTTAACTTCAAATAAACGCCCCTATCTTGAAAATGTTACGCCCTCGAAACGTTTATAAGAGAATATACGGTAGGGCCTATTTATTTTGTACTTAAAGGGATCCATGATGATAAATGGCATTGTCAAAAATTATCTGAGATTGTTGGGAAAAGGCCTAGTTATTCTATATATATTGATATTAATATGAGAACAAGTTAAGGTAGTCAAATTCAAACAATAATAATAGTGCACAACAATGCAATTGTCGCGTCTTGTTGTACATCAAACAAATGCACATGGTGATTTTTTTGTATCTTGTTTTGGCCCATCCCTTTTTCAAGTTGTACACATGCTTTTGCAACATTATTTGCAATGCTATCATCCTGCGCACAAGACACTTAATTTCTTCCATTTTTACTCATTCATTATAGGCCTAGGCCTACAAATAATTTGGGAAATCTACCAAAACGTAAGTTGAAATACGTTTTTCAGCTTTATGTTTGTATGGTTACATTAGGCAAAAGTTGATGGCGTCGGTGTTAATTTTCATGTTCTTTGGAGACCACTGTACTGTGGTAGAGGTTATGTATTAGCAATCATGTCAACTAACATAGCCTCCTTTTAAGTCGCAATTGCCTTTTGAGTCGCCACCCATATGCTTTGAACCATCTGTGTTCTTTGTGCATTCCCCTACTCTGGTAATGGTTATAGGATCAGGTGACATGTAACCTACCATCAGGTGACTTCATACGCGTGTGTAGATGACGTGAGTCATGTACCTTACAGACCACAAAAATTTGATTCAGCCAACTCACTGTTTGACTCATGTTGTTTACATCATAATTACATAATAAGAGGGCGCCCTTTCACAATGGGAGTGGCAAAGTTAGGGCAGATGACGTTCAACAAAAAGGTGACATAAAGGCAGTATGGTGGAATGAATTCTACATGTTAAGGGATATGGGTATAAGTTCAAGCTCTGGGGAAATGTTAAAGAGACAGGACATGAAAAAGATATCTTCATAAGTTAAAAGGAAAGGGAAAAATGGTTAAGGGGGTGTCATAGGTTAAAGGGGTAGGGTCATAGGTTAAAGGGGTAGGGTCATAGATTAAAGGGGTAGGGTCATAGTTTAAAGGGGTGGGGTTCCACAGGTTATTGCATAGCGTGTCATAGGTTAAGAGGTAGTGTTTCATAGCTTAAAGGGGTAGTGTCATTATTCCAAAAATGAATTAACATTGAGTAGTTTTAATCAAATTTTTGGACTGTTTTTAATTGACAATGGAGGCCAACAACTTTGTTTATATTTTGAAAGGTCATTGAAGGCCTTCCAATTTAAACATGCACATTTCATCACTTAGGCATACCCCTCAGTACAAATCTTTATACTCGAATTCATTCGCTCTAAATCTCTGATTTAAAGTATGAACGATTACAAACATAAAAAATTTACACACTTATGCAAAGTCAATGGGCTCCGTGTTTAAAAAAAAAAGTTGCCCAGAAATTCCAGGCAAGTTGATTTTCGATATGAAGACTTCCACATTTTAACCTGAAAATCAGCACACTGAAACTTAAATTTGTTTCACACATTGTGAATATCATAATAACTCAAATGCATTCCTAAAAGGATACACATTTTTCATTCAAAATTATAAAGTTTTGACACATTTTCTGCGAGTGTCTTGACAAAAATTGTAACACGCTTGTAAGCATTTTTCCTAATCAATAAGATAGAATGTTTGCGTAAAGAAATGATTGACATATTTTGAATGCGTATCTGCATCGCCTGTGTAACCTTGAGCATATGAACGCACCAACATATGTCCTACATGCGTGTTACTTCTGTAAGATGCGCACAATTTGTATGTATTAATACTAACAAAAGAACAAGGGCGTTAAGGTAAATAAATTTGAATAATTATAATTGTAAGCAACAACACAATTGTCACATCTTGTAATGAATGGGCAGTGTGGTTTTTTGTTGTATCTGCACCCGTTTTGACCTCCTTTTTCTAGTTATACATGCATATATAAAACATTAGTTGTAACGCTAACGCCCTGTGCACAAGACACTGAATTTCTTCCAGAAAATTTGATCATTTTTATCCTTTTCAACAAGAAATTAAGAAAATCTACCAAAACGTAAGTTGAAAGAAAAACGTTGTTCAGCTTTGTCTGTATGGTTATATTAGGCAAAAGTTGAGGGTATCTGTATTAATTTCCATGCTCTTTTGTGACCACTGTACTGTAGAAGAGGTTATGTATTAGCGATCGTGTCTACTAGCATACCCCCTGCTCTCATTGGAATAACATGTAGGACCCAGTGGTGACTTACAGGCATGGTGACATGAAGTCGCCAGGTAAATTTTCCAACGTTTAAATGCATATTAGCCTAGGCCAACCTTTAAAGTTTTAATAAATATAGCTGTTGACTGTATTTTTATCTGTGTGAAGATTGAGTCTTGTTTCATTTTCTATTTTTTTTTTTAAAGTGGAGTTATTTCAGGCTAATATTTTTGCAAAACCTATCACGGAAGTGGCAACTTAAACTGCAGGCTATGTGGCTAGGGCCTCTTAAAATCCCCATAGGCCTACTACATTTAGTGAGATAAACACCTCTTAGTAGGCACTACTTGCAAGGCAATACTTGCATACTGAGTAAGACAACACATAATACACTCGTAATGTTGAAAACCGCTCAAAGAACAACAAATAATATAATCATGAAATAAAAACCCTTCTCAAACTGACAAAGGTACTTGCTACAATTTTGTTTTCTTTAGCATCTTGAAACTTTAAAGAATCTTTGAAACTAAGTTACAAATAAAATGATGAACATTTTGTACGTAAAAAAAGTTGAAACTACAGAAAAATGACATTCCGATCACATCGCAAATTCCTCACTTTTGGAAACGCGTATACAATTAGTGCGCGTATCACCCGAGTGCGCTGGCAGCTGATATTTTAAAATGTTTGTCAGTAAAGTGGTGTTCTATATAATGCTATATGCATGTTGATTTCACCGATGCTCTATTGTTCGACAACTTTCAACTAATTAGATACATCCACTCAAAGCCCTATTAAAAAAAGCAGCTATAGTGAAAGCTCTTGCACAAAACGCAACTTTTGACAGTTTTCTTCATTAAACCCAAGCCCAAAAATAAATGAACAGCTCAATATAGGATTATTGACTAGGCTGATATATATATTTTTAGCATTAATGGTAGGCCTCATAAAACTTGTTCCATAACAATAAAAGGCATTGTCAAAAGTTGACCCAAGATCATCGCAAAAAGGCCTAGTTATTCTACCGTGTATTCGAAATTCATCTACGCTGCTATGATAAGCCAATGCAGCAGTTTTAACAGAATAAAGTATATGTTTTCTGATTGTGCACAGCAGCCATAGTTGGTTATAGCTCTTTAGATGTTATCTAAAGAGCTATCTATGATAAGCCAATGCAGCAACATTTGCATATTGAGTGAAACAATGCACCATACACTTGTAGCATTGAAAACCACTCGGACAACAACAAATAACATAATCATGAAATGAAAACCCATCTCAAAATTGACAAAAGTACTTACAAGCTATGATTTTTATTTCATTAGCTTCTTGAAACTTTAAAGTATCTTTCAAAATAAATTAACATTTTGTACGTAAAAAAACCCCATTTAAATTACGGAATAAACAACATTCCAATTTACTTCGCAAATCCCTCACTTTAGGAAATGTGTACACAAGTTAGTGCACATATTACTCGAGAGTACTGGCACTGCTATTTTGAAAATAATTATCAGTGAATGCGTGCAGTGTTAAATTGCTTCTTTATGCACGTTAAATTCGCTCTTGTTCGACATTTTTTTAATTTATAAGCAATTCAAGGCACTGTTTGAAAATTGTCTTGTAGCGTTAAGGCTCTTTATATACAAAAAACTTTTCAGTTTTTGTATTAAATCAAAAAAAACAAAATGTCTCAATATAGGCCTAGTATCATTGCATATATCTATTTATTTCGTATTATGTAAAAGTGATCCATGACGATAACAGGTATTATCAATTGCGATCGTTGCAGAAAAGCCTAGCATTAGTTTTTTTAGCGCATAGTCAAAATTCATGATCTAGCCTAGGCCCTAGGCTACACAACTTCACAATTATGATAAGCCAATACAGCCGTTTCAACGTTATAATTTGAATATAGGCCTATAGTTTTTTACTGTATATATACTAGTAAGTGGCATATAGCTTAGGCCTATACAGTCAGATGAACACCTGTAGGTTAGCCTGGATGTTATCTCAATAAACTACCTATCGATTCGCGCACAGGCGCCACTTCCTTTAGTAAAGCTGTATCCTACTGGCTGGAAGGTGAAATAACAAATTTGTGACTGTTTGGGTTGGTTAGATAAATTGGCTTAGGCCTAACGTTCACTCTGTGCCCCTAGGCCTATATCTGGAGTCGGGCTACGAAGACAAATTCAGCGACTCAAAAGCTAGCCTAATGTTATCAACATTTACATACATTATCACGGTAGGATACATCCGTCGAAAACAACACTGAATATATCTTAAAACAAATGTAATCATTCAACATAGATAAGAGACAGTTTTTAGACTCATGAATGGAATAAATAACGGATAAAATAACACACCTCAACACAACATTTTGCTAAATGAAACGTATGATCAGGTAAGAGACCGACAATCTTTAACGAAATTTGTATACCAGGAGCCATTTTCGTTACCATGGATTGTAGTTGATGGCGCAATTCAATTTCAGCTGCTCATTATTATTAAAAAGATTTGCACCTGAGATTTGCTTTCCCATTGTCAACAATAGCTTGCAGTAAATTATAATATAAATAACACATAGGCGGCCGAACCGCCCGATCACCCAGACCATGGTCGGGAAAAACATTTGTCCGACAATAGTCCGCCCAATGTTATGCAATAATAATTATTAGGCCTATTCACTGTAATATTCTAATGTAGGCCTATAGCTGAAGAACACTCTTCGTTTTCGTAAGACTGAGTTTTCGATTAACGGATTAGTCCAAAGGTCAAGCAAGTCTATCTTATATGAAAGAGGACTTCCAAAGAAAGTAGTGAAGGAAGAATAAAAACAATCTTATTCCGTTAAAGAGAGTTTAAAATTTGGCATCATTTGTGTAGAAACGACTGAAATCAGACTAGTTGTAATGTGATAGCCCTAGATTCCTCAAAGTCGTAACGTATTCTATCATATTTTGCCCTGCGATTTTGTGGCTATATGGCAAGGCCTAGGGTTCTTAATTACATTTTTCGAAGGGCCATCATTTCACAACAGCTTCAGACCATGGGCCAATCGCGTAGCAAAACGAGGGTCATGTGACAAACAAAACCCGTCAAAACAATCCCTGAATACAAACAAGTTGAGAGCGTGCGTGATTAGAAGGATGTACGTTAGACGTCGGCGGTTCTGTTATCCACCTTCCTTTGACAAGCCGCGAGCCTAGTTTATAGCAGAACTAAAGATGACATTTTATTTGATAAACCGCGATGTTTTAGTGAGCTGATCTGCCTAGGTAAAAAACAAAATATACGAATATTTTGCCATTTTTTACCGATCTTATTCGGATTGATCTTACATGCAATGAACTGTATTGCATTATATAATGACTATTGTTCGCAGGCCAGATTGGATTCGATTGCCTATTAAAGAATCGCCGTTATATGGAATATGTCAAAATAGTAGTAAAACTGAACATTTTTTTTTTTTTTTTTTTTGGGGGCAAGGTTACGTTTTGCGGGGAGAGATGTATGATGCAAACTGTAAGCATAAGTGTATTGGTGCTTAAATTGGTGAGGAGTATAGGGGTACTAAGCTGTATTAATCTTATGCTGAGATCAGCTGGTATAGTACACATGTAACTAATAATAAGTCATAAGGGGGTGGAGGCATGGTATATGATAAGCATTTCAAATTTGCGTATTGGGTGTGTGTGTGTGTGTGTGTGGGAGAGGTGGGTTGGCGTTTGATGTCGGGGTGTGCAGTGTGCAGGAGTATTAGATGAGTGTGTATGTAAGTGCACATTCTGTTTTTTTTTTTATTGACACTATATTCTGTCATTCATTTGGGGGCAACAGGGCAGAACCTCTGAAACTGGGGGCACATATGCCCCTGCCACCTCTGATTATGCCCCTAAGTACGAGGGAAAATAATTTCGATAGTGAAAAATTAGATAAACTTTCCTTAAATACATTAACAAATGTTAAGAATGTGAGGATGAAGACGCCAACTTTACATAGTAGACATACATCACCAGACTCATTTCTACACAGATAAGACAGGGCTTTAAACTTGAATATCTCCTTAACGGAATAAGATTTTTGAACGCCTACTTCACCATTTTGTTTCTGTTGAAGTTCTCATTCAAATAAGACATGCGAGACCACTAAACTAATCCTTTAATATTCAACGAGGAAAATGAAACTCTATACGATACTTAACATGAATTTCAAAATTATAATAATAATGATAATAACAAGGCTACATAAAGCCTAGAAGAATTTATCCCCATAGAAATATTGTTGCTAACTCAGTCAGAAAATGCAAAAATAAAGTCCTTACAAAATGTTGAAACTGCAGAGCTTCAGGAAGCCTCGTCCCTGAACCACCACCGGGGTTTTGCCCATGGACCCCACCAGGTTTCTTAAGCGGGCCAGTGAACCCACACGCCATTTGGGTTCACGCTTAGCGTGAACATGGTCGGCCCAATAATTTCAACCTTCCGCCGCCTATGTAAATGGAAGACTTTAGACGATTCAGAAGTTCTTTTCATTCAGATTTAGAGCAGCGTAGTATGTGGGTTAGTCTTAAGAAAAAGCTTACAGTCGTTTGGCATTACATGCAGCAGGATACTGCTATAACATAAAATGTAAGAAACATTAGACAGTTTATTTATGGTATTAGAACCTGATGCCAACGACGGGATCAATGAAAAATGTGATATCTAATTTGTGCTCAATTAATTTCGAAAATGAATTGATCCGCGATTCATGACTGGAATATATAAGAAAATGTAGGACGATCGATTGGGAAAATATCTTATAGATCATGAGTAAAGTAAGATCCCGACTTGGAGTTTTTCATGCTTTTGCCTCTGGAAACTTTAAGTCTAGTTTCTAATTTGTTGAAAACTACGAGCCTTTAGAACTTAGACCACTTCGTAACAATCGTAATCCATAGAGCACCAAAGATCTGTAGACTGTTGCACAAAACTGTAAAATTTTAATAGCGTCAAATTCGATTTAACAATTTGAAGCACTAGACCTCCCTGCGCCCTCTATTGGCTGTTCCATCAACTTTTCACCCTCCGTGGAAGAGGCGTTCCCTTAATTGTGCATCCTGCCGGTAGAGGCTGTTTTGTAAATTGTACATCCTCCCGGCAGAGGCTATTCTGTAAATTGTGCATCCTCCCCTGTATAGGCTGTTCAGTTAATTGCTCATCCCCCGGCAAAAGTTGTTTTGTTAATTGTGCATACTCCTCGGCAATGGCTGTTCTGTTACTTGTACATTCTCCCGGGAAGCCTTCATTTTGAGGCAATTTTCTGAAGATTTTTAGTAAATTTTCTTCACCTCTGGCTGTGTCTACTCCCTCAACTTTTCACCGTCAACGTTACTAATTGGCCATACACAAATACCGTTAACCAATCAAATAACTAGCGCAATGCAATAAACAAATACCCAATGCGTACAGTACATGCAGTGAAACGATCCACAACCGGATGTGACGTGAAATTGATGAACATCGCAATTTTATGAATTTTAATGAGGCGAGATTCCCTGTCTTCAATTAAAGGAGTGCAAATTGTTTTCAACTGTTTGCTGTTTCAGAAGCAAACTAAAATC
>JAIGNY010001509.1:240000-242500 GCA_020152595.1 Chiridota heheva
TCGATGTACAATTTGGCAACATTTCCCGAAAAGTTTTCAAAAAAATTACCCGAAAATGAAGAATATCATCAAGAGAAATATCGGACACTTTTAAAGATTTTGGTATAGCGCCTCCCATTTTACCCAAGTTAGCCTGGCTGCTCACTTCTCATTGACTTAATGTGTGAGAGAAAATTGCGATCAAAAAATCTTATATTGAGTATCCGTGTGCAGATTATTGAAGTGGTTACCAGGTCGCAATTATTCACAGTATAATTTGAGACCAAAATAGTGAAGTTTTCTACATCGCTCACCTTTCCCACGTCATTTTACGTGCAAACTCCTAGAGAACCTTCAGTTTCGCGATTGAAATGCCTGTTAAATGTCAAGATTTGATCGCGCGTAATTATGTATATTGACCTTTTTTCCCAGAAAATGATTCCGTATCAGAATTATTGAAGTGGATTACGATACATCAATATATGGCACCTCATATAGCAGTCCTGTTCGTACCCTCGATCGGGAGAACAGTTTTGTTCCTCCGATCGGGGAATTCTTTTCAGAAGTATCCCACAATGCATCTATCCAAATTCAAAGTTTGTATATGAATAATATAAGGATCAGACATACTTCTTCACGATTTAAAATAATGGCATATGAATTATCTTTTCACCATGCGCTTTTAAAATTGACTGTGCGGTTTTCGAGAAATTTAAAGAAAAGTGGTGACTTTGTATGTGTTACTGTTAGGCGGTCATGTTTTAGCAAGATTTTCTGTTAAAAAAAACATTTTAACATTTTGTTCGGGAATTATTTATGACTAACATGGAAAGGTTGTCAAAAATAATTCCCGAACAAAACTTTAAAATGTTTTTTTCTTCAGAAAATGTACTTCGAACGAGGGAGTTCTCACGGTCGATTCTTCGGTAAAATAATACACTTTAGTATTCTGGGACGGTTTAATAAACAGACAATGTTAATTCTTCTAAAATTACGATGATACGATACCAGTGTAATTACTTCTTGATATACTGCCTACGAGGGATTTATGCAAATTAGGACTTGTTTCGGCTTACAGTACACTATCGCCATCAAGTAGCGAAGGATCGGATAAAATCTCTGGATTTTTAGTTTAAAACACCATCTTTCCATCATTCAGATAGAATAAAGAGCAACTCACCGAAAATATTGGCAGCAATAGGCTTTCAAAAATCCATGGAATACACAAAGGTATAATTATAAATAACGGGAAAAACTAAAACCAGAACCAAAAGGTTTTGTGGTTCCCGTGCTTCTTTTTCTTCAGCCGATTAATTTGCAAAATAAGTACTTCCTGTCATGCCATTGCATAGGCCCTATCATTAAATATTTGTTCCGGGATATTTATTTATAAACCACACCCACCATGCAGATCAATACAAGTGTTGACAGCATTAGCAATTTGCACAATATTTAACAACATTATCATAGGCAGCATGATTCAAAAACGGCTGCTCATTTATCCTATTTCAAGAATTTGTCAGTAAGCCTTGCGTACTCATTTATATTCACTATTACAATATTAGAACATATGTACAGACCATGTACCCATCTGTGCACCTGATATAGATTAAATCTGATGTATCGTTTATGGGGTACGGTATGGTGTTTACATCATTTAGCACTTTCACATTAAGCCACGCCCACCATGCATATTAATGACATATGCTGATAACATAAGCATGTACACAATAACCAACAAAATTACCATGCCCAATATGGCGCAAAACGGACATACAGTTGATCATATCACTTTTTCAAAATTGTTACTTTAAGCCCCTCCCACTTATTAATATGTGTGATATCACCACCAAAAACAGTTGGGCACATATACAGACCATGGGCTATCTGTGTACTAAATATGACATGACATGAATCCAGTTTATTGTTCTTGAGATACCGTGTTTACAAGCTCTTTTCAACAAAATTATATTAAGCCCTGCCCACCATGCATATTAATCAAATTTAACGTTTTTATCTCATGAATATGTACACACATCAGCTAACATCATAATTATCCCAAATATAAAACAAAACAGACATGCAGTTGTTGAAATATGAACATTTCAAGATTTTTACTTTAAGACCTGCCTACTCATTCATATGCATGATATTAACACCAAACACAATAGGGCACATCTACAGACCATTGGTTTTCTGTGTACTACATATGAACCTAAATCCCATGTATAGTTCAAGGGATACTGTGCTTACAATTTCTTTTCAACAAAATCATGTGAAGTCCCGTCCACTATGCATATTAATGAAATTCAGCGTTTTTATATCGTGAACATGTACACATCAACTAACATCATAATTATCCCAAATATGAAACAAAACAGACATAAAGGTTGTTAAAATATGAGCATTTCAAGATATTTACATTAAGCCCCACCTACTCATTAACATGCAGACCAAAAACAATAACATACATTAACAGATCATGGGCTATCTGTGTTCCAAATGTGGCATGAATTCAGTT
>JAIGNY010001509.1:247500-270000 GCA_020152595.1 Chiridota heheva
ATTTTATTTTCAGCAAAATTATCTAATTAGTCACATTATTTGAGACATTGGAATATTCTGATGCATGATCAATGCAATTACCTAATCAAGATCTAACTCTTTGCGATTTCGAGATCTATAAATTTCCCAATTTTTGTAGATCTGGGTACACAATTTTCCTATTTCCCCGAATTTTGGTCCTAAATATCTTGATCTAATTTTTTGTTGTTGCATTAATTAGTCTGCTAGTAATTTTCAGATCGATACAATTTTTCGAAGGGGGTGGGGATATTGTATCTAACGCTATACACTGCTGTCGTTCGTGTTTGCAAAATACGTCATCGGCCGTGAAAAGTGCCTATAATTCATGTTTCTCCTCCTTCCCTATTCAAAGATATTCCGCCATCCCTGCATATAAAATGTCGGATGCATGCATACTGTTTAAACAGTGAAATAATGGCTGACTCAGCTATATATCTAGATATCAGAATCATGTCCTCCCGACTCGGAATAATACTGACAGCATTATACTTGGGCACCCAGTCAGTTAGTCGGGCAGAAATGTTAAATGTTGGTTGTCCTGTATGAATCAGTCATGCCTGGCTAAGCTGGATATCAGAATTACGAATCGGAATAATGCTGACAATATGATTATCGGGTCACCAATTTAAACAGCTAAATCGGTAAAGGAAGTGAAACTTTGGGTACAAAAATTAGCGTAGCCAGTCTCCCAAAAGTTCGGAATTGGTGATGGTGGTGGGGAAGAGAAGAAAGGGAGGGGCGGGGGGGCGGAGCGTCAATATTGACAGTTTGATGACAACGCTAAAAAGTGGGATATGGCCGACTGGTCGGATGTACTATTTATATCCGAAATTTACGACAATCCTATGCCCGAATCGTCTAGAAATCAGAATCATCTCCACCCGGCATGATGCTGGTTCTCGGGTTGGGTAACTGATGAATATAATCTGATAATTATGAAAGATACCGCACCCAAACACGTTTAAAATCATAAGCCCGATGACATGGGCTCTTTATGGGCATCAAAAACTAGAAATCTTCAGTCTGAGAATGCGGGACTTCTCCCCATAGGTGTAGAAACCTCTTTTCCGAAAAATGACAAAAATGCTACTTTTGAAAATGAAAATTCCCCCTCAATTACTGACCCAATATTGTGAAACTGGCAACTTGTGTCAGTCCCATGTACGGGATGAATGCGTCCCCATTGGAAAAGTGCCACTTTCTAAAAATAAAGTGTCCCTTATTCTTTGTTTTGGGCTCATTTATCATATCTACAGGGATGAGGGACATATGACTATAAAATCCCCCCCCCCCCCCCTTCCCCTTCCCCCTACTTTGCAAAATCTTCCTACACTACTGCTTCTCCCCCTGGACCCGCTCTAGATTTTCGCCCCATGATTCCACGAAGTTTTGCCCTACTTTTTCTCAAAATCTAGGAAAAATTAAGCCTTGTCTGTTTAGAAATTAATTCAAATCGCTTACTAGATTGTGACATTTAAAATTGTCTTCTTTTATCATTTGAATCTTTGAACTTTTGTGTCGCATTTTATTCCATTTTGAGGCATAAAAAGAAAACTTCAGAGCTTCGCTTCTCCACCTAGCTGCCTAGACCCTATAAACCGCACAATAATTTTCAGGGAGAATTTTCCCCTCTGCGTGTTTAGAAATGGTAACCCAGATGCTTTTCTGAGTAGACTTCAATATGATAATTTGATTGTAGATACATGCATATCGCTCACAGATAAGTCGGGCAAATTTTATCACGGGAAGCAATGTCAGCCTATAATAAGGAAAACCACAATTCAATAGGGGGAACTGTAAAGGGAAAATGTTGACGCAGAATTAATCAATAACCAGATAACCGCATTAGTCAGTTAGTAATGCAGATGGTTAAATATTGTCTGACACTTTTTTTTTTCAAATCTTTAAGGGGACTGACTTCTCATGTCATAAAAATGTGAACGTGGCCGTGCTTCCAGTTCAGCTGTCCCTCACCTGGAAATGAATGTTCCCATTGTGGCAGGATTTGTGGCCATGGGGGAAGGGGTGGACAGGGTCGTACGACATCAAAAAAGTAAAATGTTAGTGCTAAAAAGGTCCCGAAAATATGCTAAAAAGTCCAAATATTTTCCTCGGCAACCCTTTCATTCCGAAAGGCAGGCTACATGTCACCCCTGCTGTGTACCCACTAAACATTACTTTTTATTGACGGAAGAAATCTTACTCAATCTCGAGTGATCACCGACGATGATGATGACTAAGTGGAGCAACTTACGTGCTGCTCCTGGGAATTTATTAATTTTTTTTTTTTGTCAAAGTCAATGTATGGAATAGTGGGTTTTTCAGTTTCAATTTTATCATTGACAAACTCAAATTCTTCTTAAATGTTATTCATTCATTCAGCGAATATAAATAAAGAAATCTCGTAGCATTCATAATTCGTAATACTTCCCTCACTCCCAAAGAGTGCAAAAAAAAAAAAAAAAAATGTACTGCAGGTAGCATATCATTAATTGGTTCTCTTATCGTATACACACCTTTATTACCCCCGCCAATGAAGTAGGACGGAGGATAAGTCTTCGCCTCTATAGTTTCTTTTTGTCATCAAGATATTTCAATAACTGATAATTGGATTTTGATGAAATTTGGTGTGTGGTTTTGTTACTGTTTCAGGAAGAAGTAATTACAAATTTGACTTATTGGAACAGGGGAAGGACAGAAATTGAGGGGTGGGGATGTTTTAGGATGAGATCTGTGAAGACTTGTATAGTTGAAACTTTTCAATGGATTCCAATGAAATGTCCTAAACAATGATTTCATGCCCTGAATAGAATTTAAAACAATCAAATTTCTGGACGGTAAGAAAATCTGATCAAGTGGTTTCTAGTATAAAATAAAATAAAAACAATTTGGCTTCTTGTATGAAAGGAAAATGATGGAATGTGAATCTTAGCTAAATGAAGCTCAAACAATAAATGCTTAGCCTGAATAAAACTGAAAACAATAATCAGAGGGTGAATCCTGAAGTGTTTATAATGCAAATGGCAATACAGATCAACTGTGAGTTTGTAGTTACAACTTAGTGGGCCTAGTGTTTCTGAGGTAGATTGGTTTGGTTTGTTAATGTTTAACGGCACCGCGACAGTCAGAGTCAAATGTGCCAAGAGGGTGTTAATAAATTATGGTGTAAGATTTACGATAGTGAGGGAAGGAAGCTTTGTAAGGGAGGGGAAAAAAGGGGGAGGGGGAATAGAAAGAGAGAGAGAAAAAAAAGGAAGCAAGTACTAAGTAAGGTTAAATGTAGAAACGGAGAAGAGGAAAGTTAAATGTGGTGGAAGAGGTTGCTGTTGCGGAGGAAGAATTGTTTTCGAAAAGGTCCGAGATTGAGGATAGTGAGGAGTGAAGAGATCTGGAGTTTTGGTATAAGGGACAGGTTACAAAGATATGTTGATGAAGAGATCGGTGTTACAAGTGGGGCAGAGAGGGGTAGGGGAGCCGGATAAGAGATGGGAGTGAGTGAGAAAGGAGTGGCCGAGGCGGATGCGGGTGACTAAGGTGTTTTCCCTGCGGTTGCGGCTATGCAGAGGGGTGTTGGTCCCGACTTTGGGTTTGATGGTGTAGAGTTAACTGCTTTCGTGATTCGAGGAGTTTTGCCAGTTTTTTTAGTTTTTTTATGTAGTTGGAGATGGAGGTCTAAGTGTGGAATAGGAAAAGGAGAGACGATGTTTGACAGAGCTTTGTTGGTGGCTCTGTCAGTTCTCTCGTTGCCTGGGATGCCGACATGGCCGGAAATCCAGAAAAAGATAATATTTTTTCCTAAGGACTGAAGGAGGAGAGGTGTGGAGTTTGTTGAGGACTTGTAGAATGAGAGGGTTGGGCCAGAGCATGTTGAGGATGCCAGTGAGGACGGATTTAGAGTCAGAGAAGTTGACGAAACGGGGGCGGAAAGAGAGTTCTATGAAGTTTAAGGCCAGGAGGATGGCTTTCGCCTCGGCAGAGTAGATATAAGTGCCATCGGGTAGCTTTGAGGAGAGTGTGAGACCGGGACAGGCGGCGGCGGCTGCAGAAGAGTCTTCCCGTGTGGAGCCGTCGGTGAAGAGAAAGGAGTAGTCGTGGAAATGTCTACTGAGTTGGCAGTATTTGGAGTGGAAGAAGGCTGGGTTGTGAAGAGCTTTTGTGAATGAGGAAAGACCAAGGTGGTTGTGAAGAGCTTTCGTGAATGAGGAAAGACCAAGGTGGTTGTGAAGAGCTTTCGTGAATGAGAAAAGACCAAGGTACACCTTGGGGGGGGGGGGGGTAGGTTAGGTGGGTGCAGGTGGGGGGGGGGGTGTAGTCCAGATGGGTGTAGGTGGAATGGTGTATATGGAGATCGAGAAAATGTTGTGGTTGGGGGGAAGGGTAGTCCGGTTGGGTGTAGGGAGAACGGATGGAATGGAAGCAAGGGTTTCGTGGATCGGTAAGGATGCGGAGAGCAAAGGAGAAGCCGGCCTTCGTGCATCGGAGGTCGGAGAGGAGTTCATTGGCCTCGACGTGGAGACTGGTGATTAGGAAGGTGTGAGTGGCTCCAATGCAAAGCCTTAGGGCAGGGTTCTCACTGACCTCAAGGTGTTTCAAGTAAAACTTACGGGCAGAGGCGAAGATCAAATTGCCATAATCCAGCCTCGATCTGAGGAGGGAGCGGTATAAGGTGAGCAGAGTGAGCCGGTCTGCTCCCCAGTCAGTGCTTGAGAAGACCTTGAGGAGATTGAGGATTTTGTTTTGAAGGAGTTGATGGGGGAGATAGGAAAGTTTGGAGTCGAGAGTGATTCCGAGGAAGCGAGAACTCTTTACTAGGGATTATAGAATCTTTGAGGCGAAGGAAGAAGGAGTTGCTCTTATTAAAATGGATGAGAACAGTTTTGTCTTTTGAGAAGTTTAAACCACTGGAGTCGCACCAGTGAGCCAGACTATCCAGACAGTGTTGTAGGTTATTTTAAAGGTAGATTGTATTCCAGATGGGGAATGTACAAGGGCGGAGGTATGCGCTCTGCAGAGTGCTATAATTCTAGTTGTAAGGATGTTTTCACTGAAAGTCTTGTTTAATCCCAAAACGGAAAGACGAATGCTGTCGTTAACTCTTAGGGCCAACGCCCAAACAGAGAAAACGCACATGAATTTGGTCATTTACTCAGCAGGAGCATGTATTAATTTAATATGCATTATATATTATGGAAAAGTTCCCTCGTTAGGGGGTCAAATTGAATCATTTTAAAATGGAAATGGTTGTCAGTCTTAAAATAAGCTCAAAATATATGAAAAATGATTTTTAGCTATAACTCCCAGCCCAAGTAAGCAATGTCTGCAATTTATACTGATTTTAAAAACCTAACATGACAATTCTGGGGAGGACTTTCATTTCTGCACTGTCCTAATTTTAAGGTGAAAAGTCATAGGCCCCTATTTTTGGTATATAAAAAGAATTGATGGTAAATTAAACAAATTACTGATTTTTTGTTGTTGAAAGACTGAAAGGAATAAATCTTTCTATAGTCACATAGTTCTCTAATATTCATGTGGTATATACTTTTGTTTGATATTCAAGCTAAGTCTTGCAGGGTCCACGATACGCATAACCAAAACGGTTGATTACACTCAAAATATAAACTAATTTCATGAATTAGGGGTAAAAGTTACGGGCAAAATTTAATTTTTTGACTATTTTAGTGTTTTTTGATTGATATTTTGGCAGCCATCTCGGATTTTACTAAAACGGACTTTCGCAGAATTAATTCAAAATTCCACCATCTCTTTTTTGAACATTCACGGATATGTTAATTTAAAAAAAGCTAAAAATTAAAAGAAGCAAACCGTGTTTAGATGAAATCATTTTTTTGGTTCCGATGCTAAAAGCATAAGGAACCTATGCAGTCATGCTGGCGTGTGTATGTATATAATATCGGGAAAAGTATTTGTGAAGAAGGGGGCATGGGCGACGGAACAGGGGGCACGTGCACCCTCACTTTTCTCAAAAGTTTAAAAAGCGCTCTTTTTCAAGAGAAGAAAAATGCTCTTTTTCTGAGCCCGAGGGAAAAGAGCCCCTTTGCCAGAAGGAAAAGTGCTCTGGAGGACAAGTGCCTTTTAAAGAAGGAACCTGCCTTTTCAAACATTGAAAGAAAAGAAAATGAAAACAAACTTTTCAGACTGGATTATCAGACCTTTTCATTAAAGAAAGTTATCGTCCTATATGACTAAAATTGTGAAATTTCTCGCACTTACACTATTATGCATTTTCCCTACACAGCTGAAGACGAAAGTTAGGGGCCCAACACGCTGCACCTTTTGTTTTTCGAGCTTATCATTTGTAAAATCTCTTTGAATGGGCCTTTCTAGAGTGTGTGAGCAATCCAAAATTGTATTAATCAAGTAATAAGGTATCTTTGAAAATACGCAATGCTGGTCAAAACTTACTGTTTGGACTTGAGCCATTGTCATGACAAACTAACATGCCCTCCATCGTCTTATTTGTACAGATTAAAAGGTGCCACTTTTCGGAGATTAAACAAAATTAAAAATATATAAAAAAGTGTTAATCAAAATACATTTCCTTTTAAGTCTCCTTATTATAATTGAGCTTTTATTGACAGATTGAAGAAAGTAACGCAAACTTCAAACGAAATACCCCAAATTTCACTCGTGGATCGCCGAACTGGTCTTCTTGAAAAAACGGGAACTTTTGCCACCGACTCGATAGAAACTGGGTGTGAAATAGAGCCTTCTAATCTAATTCATACTGATATACAGAGTTCCATTTATTCTCGGTAAAAAAAAAAAAGATGGTCTCCTGAATAATTCTAAGGACCCCTTATTTGCTTTTCACATTATTTTAGACATATTCCGATTCATGACAATCATGATCTGCGAGTCAAAATCCTTCTCATTTCAAGATTTAACTGCTAATAATATAATGATCTATAAATGTTTGCAGATTGTGGTATAAATTTGTTCTATTTTACTGAGTTGTGGAACAAAATATCTTGAATTTTGAAGCTCTAAATTGAAACTAAGGAAAATGGGTTACCAAATAATTTGTTTCCTTTTTTTTTGGGGGGGGGGTGATCCTTTAAAAGTTATACTGCTGCAGATGGAAAGTGCCCCTCAGATCCTGTGCCCCCAGATTCAAACATCTTCCGCCGCCGCCTCTGGTAGGAAGGAATTCCCCTTGCTTCCCCAAAATCTCGCCTATGTTGTCAACTGTTTCGTGCTGACCTTTCCTTAGAATTATTGCTATATATAAAAAAATTTTTTTAAAACACGAGTAACTGTCGCGTAGGAAATGCAAAAATTAAGACCTTCACTTCAGTACTCCCGACTGCACCCCTTTGTGCAGGGGAAGATTGAAGGAGAAATTAATACCACACAAAACATATAAAATCGTTAAAAAAAAGTATGTGTTTGTGCCCCTAACAACCATGCCTATTGGGGTGCCCCTAGCAACCATGCCTATGGCTTTGTGAAGAACAATTTATCTTTCACGGCACTTTTTGACAAATTCATTAATACTAATGTACATGTGAAAGGGACTAGGACTGTAAACATGCTCCCAAGCAATGCATTAACCATCACCCTAGGGACCCAGCCGTGAATTTTAAAGCCAATGTCTAACCAGGGACATTCATAATGCCATTTCTATACTGCTCTAAGAAAGTTGGTGTGGTTACGCCATTGCTCACAAGCAAGTTTGAAGTTTGTTTGTGTATAACCAGGAATATGCTATTTATATCTATTGAGCATGGTGATATTTGTTAATCTTACCAATATAGGGAAGAGGTCTAAGCGGAGGGGGTGATTTTTCTTTGTTGGTGTATTGATGGGATGAGTGGCTAGGCCCACTGGCTACGCCAATGGCATATACCTGGTTTAACCAAGAAACTTTGGTTTAATGGCACTAATACCATATGTGTCAAAAGAGGTTAAACGTTTAGTTCAGGGGTGAAGCATGTTTTATCACATGAAAGAGGACTTTGAGAGCAACAAAACTACTTCAAGATCTTATTCATTTAAGAATATATTTAAGTTTAAAGCTTAAGTCTTATGTGGAAGTCTACTACGGAAGGTTGATACACTCATCCTTAACAATTTCTAATGTATTTTAAAGAAGCTTTAGCTTTTTTATTTTCATTTTTTTTTCCTTTTTTCGAGGTCGTAAATTATAATTACCCCTACAAGATTCTGTCCGACTACATTCCTGATATATCCCATGGTTTTTAAGCCCCAAAATATGATAGAATACATAAAGACTTTGAGGAATCTGAGGCTATGACATCACAACTAGTCTTGATTTCAGACACCACAAATGACACCAAAATTTAAACTTAATTATCTCCTCAACCGAATAAGATTTTGGAATATTTTCTTCAACATTTTGTTTCTGTTTAAGTCCTCTTTATATACGATGAACTTGCTTGACCTGAACTAATCCTTTAATAGTGAATGGTTGTTGCTTGGTCTACATATGTCCATATCACACTGAAAATAGCGGTTCTCGATCACTTTAAGTCAAGTTTGAAGTAGTTATTTTGCCGTGAACTGACAATTTTGTCTGGGGCAATGGCTTGTTAAGTGCGAGGTGTAGAATTGATAACCAATTACTGTTTGAACTTCTTTTATTTACATAAATTTACAACTTTTATAATGGTAATGAAACCTGCAGATCTGAGGGTCTTGATAACATTATTCTACAAAAAGTGGTTGGTTAACTACGCTACTGGGTTCAGCTCAGTCGCGCATAAGTGTCTGAAATTGAAGGGTTCAAATAGGTGGGTGGATTTTCCTGAGGGCCCCATTTTCTTGAAAATCAAGGGGAAAATGATGCAATACTATACCTTAGATCAACTATTTACAATTCCAACAGACTTTTATTTGTGAGCCAATGATCACCAGTCACTTGAAACCCCCCTCCCCTCCCCATCCCCACTTTCCTCGTGACAGCACCAGAGTATTGTTGCAGGGCAATAGACGCCAGCAGCAGCCACTGTTGCCAGAAATAAGACTTTTTAAGGGGATAAGGAGCTAAAGTCTATGAAAAATAATTTTCACCTGCATGAACTATATATGAAGCAGAAAAACCCAGAAGCATAACGGTTACAATAATTCCAAAAACACCCCGTGCCCCCCTCGTTACGTACCTGGCCAGCAGTGACACCTAGATTGGGGAAAACATTGTTTTTAACACATCTACACAATTTTACACAACCATTTTGTTTTAAAGTGGAGACAGCAAAGCATCTCCATTTTGTTTTTAAGTGGGGACAGTAAAGCATCTCCATTTTGTTTTTATTTTAGTGGGGACAGCAAAGCATCTCCATTTTGTTTTTATTTTAGTGGGGACAGCAAAGCATCTCCATTTTGCTTTTATTTAAGTGGGGACGGCAAAGCATCTCCATTTTGTTTTTATTTGAGAAAGGACAGCAAAGCATCTCCATTTTGTTTTCAAGTGGAGAAGTGGGGACAGCAAAGCATCTCCATTTTGTTTTTATTTAAGTGAGGACAGCAAAGCATCTCCATTTTGTTTTTATTTAAGTGGGGACAGCAAAGCATCTCCATTTTGTTTTTATCTAAGTGGGGACAGCAAAGCATCTCTATTTTTTTTTTTTTTATCTGAGTGAGGACAGCAAAGCATCTCCATTTTGTTTTTGAATAAGGACAGCGAAGCACCTCCATTTTGTTTTTATTTGCGTAAGGACAGCAAAGCATCTCCATTTTGTTTTTATTTAAGTGGCGACGCAATCGACATAATCTTCAACCGGGTGTCTTTTTATGACGTCATTTTGACGTCATTTTTCCTTATGGCTTTTTGACGTCATTTCTTGTTACGGCAGCTTACACAGAGTAATGTCATACTGAAGTCGCGAATTATAACGCAAACGCCACTATGATTCTGGGTTGTAAAATAACAGAGAGACTGGGTTAAGCGAGCTCATATGGCAATTGCGGTAGTTTGTTTGTTATACACAATTTCATGCACATTGTACATTGTGTGTTATACACAAACTAACAGAGTTTGGATTCTGCGCACACCGTCATGTAATACATCACCTGATTAAAGTTTTTGTAAATTTCCCGCGGGATATCCTGAAACTTTTTACTTTGTTAATATCTAAATGTTTGTTTCCCGGGTCCACGCACGTTAACAGCAGTAACACTAGCGTTGGCCAGTTACTTGTATCCATAGGCAGCAAGCTTACTATACAACTATGACTGATAGCTAATTCTTAATAGCGTTTGTTATGGAGTCTGAGTTACTATTAAACGGATAGTGTGTCATTTATTTTGCATGACAGCACTGAATAGGTGGAGTGATTTCATCAGGTGTCATACAAGTGCTTGGAACTTCCAAGCTGTTGAATGGAAGTAGAATGGCCTAGACTATCTGGGGTCTAAGATTAGGCTATACTTAATAATTAGCCCCTATACTTAATAATTAGTCCCCACCTCCACGGGGTCAGTGCATATGGTTTTGTATTTAGGGTAGTTCGTGATTTAGGGTTCGTGATTTGGGTGAGGGGGCCTGATTTGGGATTCTGGGAGGGGGGGTGATATGATTTGGGATTCAGAAGGGGGGGGTGGGGGGGGGGGGTCCGTGATAGGATTTGGGTGGGGGATTCCGTATAATGCCAAAACTTCCATACCTACCGTTAACAGGGTTAATTAAGCATTTGTGACTGCAGTTTAAATTCTTGCAGATCATCATAAGTTGACGAAAATATTATGGGATATATTTTTTATTGGGAGTAGGCCTAGGCCAGTGCCGGATTTACGCATAAGCTAACTAAGCTACAGCTTAGGGCCTCGCCTAATTGAGGGGCCTCAAAATAAATGTCTCATCTAACTGAGTCTGTTATAATAACTTGATAAAAATGTAAATAACATATTTTATCTAAATGTCATTAAGTGTCATTAAATAAGTCTTAAAAATTGGGTAATTAAAGCCAGGAAATGCGCTAGATTGCATTAGAATCGACCAAATTACGATAGCTTCCAGGGGCCCTAGGCGGGCCCCTGGACCCCACGCCTACAACGCAAAGCGTTACCTACATCGAGGCCTCTTCATAATTCCAAGCTTAGGGCCTCCATAGGTCTAAATCCGGCACTGGCCTAGGCCTACAATTTTGGACAAAACGGCTGGAACACCTCAGCTTTTTGAGAACTTCATATGTTATAGTGCCATGTTTCTTTAATAATTTTCCGAGAATTGTAACCCCCTTTCAATGTTAAATGTATTCCTTTCTTAACGTAAATTTCCAGGAAAAACAGTAGCAATAGCCAATATTGAATGGGAAGGGGGGAGGACAATTATTATAGTGAGTTGGGGGAGGGGGACACTGACGGCGTCAATGAAATTATTAAAATGTCCTTATTTACAACACCTCTTCATATCGGCCTAAAAAAAAGACCAAAACCGCTGGTGACCCCCTATCTAAAGTACTCTCATCCGAGAGATATTAGATGGTACTTTTTGGAAAACATCACACAATATTCCAAATCTATAACATTCTGGTACAAAAAGGACCCCGAACTTAACTCTTTCATCATCGCTTTCAATATTGAGAATAATCAGTTCCGTTTTACGCTAATTCACTAAGTTCAGCCTTCACCTCACGTAGTTGTCTCGCAATTGACCACAGACCCACGTGTGTTTCCAAGCCGCGCGAGTGTTCATTCTGTCATTGTTCAATATTACGAGAATAATAAAAAAATACGTCATTGTTCTAGAAGCGTCTACTCTGCTATGACGTCATAAAAAGACACCCGGTTGAAGATTATGTCGATTGCAGTGGGGACAGCAAAGCATCTTCATTTTGTTTTGAAGTAAGGACAGCAAAGCATCTCCATTTTGTTTTTAAGTGAGGACAGCAAAGCATCTCCATTTTGTTTTTATTCAAGTGAGGACAGCAAAGCATCTCCATTTTGTTTTGAAGTAGGGACAGCAAAGCATCTCCATTTTGTTTTTATTTAAGTGGGGACAGCAAAGCATTTCCATTTTGTTTTAAAGTAAGGACAGCAAAGCATCTCCATTTTGTTTTTAAGTGAGAACAGCAAAGCATCTCCATTTTGTTTTTATTCAAGTGAGGACAGCAAAGCATCTCCATTTTGTTTTGAAGTAGGGACAGCAAAGCATCTCCATTTTTTTTTTGTTTTTATTTAAGTGGGGACAGCAAAGCATTTCCATTTTGTTTTAAAGTAAGGACAGCAAAGCATCTCCATTTTGTTTTTATCTAAGTGGGGACAGCAAAGCATCTCCATTTTGTTTTTTTATTTAAGTGAGGACAGCAAAACATCTCCATTTTGTTTTGAAGTAAAGATAGCAAAGCATCTCCATTTTGTTTTTAAGTGGGGACAGCAAAGCATCTCTATTTGGTTTTTATCTAAGTGGGGACAGCAAAGCATCTCCATTTTGACAAAGCATCACCATTTTATTTTTAAAACATCTCCATTTTTTTTATTTAAGTGAGGACAGCAAAACATCTCCATTTTGTTTTGAAGTAAAGATAGCAAAGCATCTCCATTTTGTTTTTAAGTGGCGACAGCAAAGCATCTCTATTTGGTTTTTATCTAGGTAGGGACAGCAAAGCATCTCCATTTTGTGTTTATTTAAGTGAGGACGGCAAAGCATCTCCATTTTGTTTTCATTTAAGTAAGGACAGCAAAACATCTCCATTTTGTTTTTATTTAGTTGGGTACAGCAAAGCATTTCCATTTTGTTTTGAAGTAAGGACAGCAAAGCATCTCCATTTTGTTTTTAAGTGAGGACAGCAAAGCATCTTTATTTGGTTTTTATTTAAGTGGGGACAGCAAAGCATCTCTATTTTGCTTTTATTAAAGTAAGGGCAGCAAAGCATCTCCATTTTGTTTTTATTTCAATGGGGACAGCAAAGCATCTCCATTTTGTTTTTATTTCAGTGAGGACAGCAAAGCATCTCCATTTTGTTTTTATTTCAGTGAGGACAGCAAAGCATCTCCATTTTGTTTTTATTTAAGTGACAGCAAAGCATCTCCATTTTGTTTTTATTTCAATGGGGACAGCAAAGCATCTCCATTTTGTTTTTATTTAAGTGAGGACAGCAAAGCATCTCCATTTTGTTTTTATTTCAGTGAGGACAGCAAAGCATCTCCATTTTGTTTTTATTTAAGTGGGGACAGCAAAGCATCTCCATTTTGTTTTTATTTCAATGGGGACAGCAAAGCATCTCCATTTTGTTTTTATTTAAGTGAGGACAGCAAAGCATCTCCATTTTGTTTTTAAGTGGGGACAGCAAAGCATCTCCATTTAGTTTTAGGTGAGGACAGCAAAGCATCTCCATTTTGTTTTTATTCAAGTAAGGGCAGCAAAGCATCTCCATTTTGTTTTTATTTAAGTGGGGACAGCAAAGCATCTCCATTTTGTTTTTATTTCAGTGAGGACAGCAAAGCATCTCCATTTTGTTTTTATTTAAGTGGGGACAGCAAAGCATCTCCATTTAGTTTTAGGTGAGGACAGCAAAGCATCTCCATTTTGTTTTTAAGTGGCGACAGCAAAGCATCTCCATTTTGTTTTTAAGTGGCGACAGTAAAGCATCTCCATTTTGTTTTTATTTAAGTGGGGACAGCAAAGCATCTCCATTTTGTTTTTATTTCAATGGGGACAGCAAAGCATCTCCATTTTGTTTTTATTTCAGTGGAGACAGCAAAGCATCTCCATTTTGTTTTTAAGTGAGGACAGCAAAGCATCTCCATTTAGTTTTAGGTGAGGACAGCAAAGCATCTCCATTTTGTTTTTAAGTGGCGACAGCAAAGCATCTCCATTTTGTTTTTAAGTGGGGACAGCAAAGCATCTCCATTTTGTTTTTATTTAAGTCGGGACAGCAAAGCATCTCCATTTGGTTTTTAAGTAAGGACAGCAAAGCATCTCCATTTTGTTTTTAAGTGAGGACAGCAAAGCATCTCCATTTTGTTTTTAAGTGAGGACAGCAAAGCATCTCCATTTTGTTTTTAAGTGAGGACAGCAAAGCATCTCCATTTTGTTTTTAAGTGAGGACAGCAAAGCATCTCCATTTTGTTTTTAAGTGAGGACAGCAAAGCATCTCCATTTTGTTTTTAAGTGGGGACAGCAAAGCATCTCCATTTTGTTTTTATTTAAGTGGGGACAGCAAAGCATCTCCATTTTGTTTTTAAGTGAGGACAGCAAAGCATCTCCATTTTGTTTTTAAGTGAGGACAGCAAAGCATCTCCATTTTGTTTTTAAGTGGGGACAGCAAAGCATCTCCATTTTGTTTTTGTTTAAGTGAGGACAGCAAAGCATCTCCATTTTGTTTGTAAGTGGGGACAGCAAAGCATCTCCATTTTGTTTTTGTTTAAGTAAGGACAGCAAAGCATCTCCATTTTGTTTTTGTTTAAGTGAGGACAGCAAAGCATCTCCATTTTGTTTGTAAGTGGGGACAGCAAAGCATCTCCATTTTGTTTTTGTTTAAGTAAGGACAGCAAAGCATCTCAATTTTGTTTTTATTTAAGTGGGGACAGCAAAGCATCTCCATTTTGTTTTAATTCAAGTGAGGACAGCAAAGCATCTCCATTTTGTTTTATAGTGGGGAAAGCAAAGCATCTCATGAATTAGGGACTCCCGTCCTACCACTGTAGCCCCTACCATAAATATGTAATGTCAGCATTTGTATGAAGACCCTCAGTCGCGAGTATTAACATGTCAGTGTACCGTCTAATGGACAATTTTACTTGTGTGAAATGCATGTCCGCAACCTGCAAAGGAGTATTGTTTTTTCCATTTGCTGACATATTCTTCACGTTTACCATTTTAACACAGCCAAACTGCTTCTTATTTCAACCTCTTGTACGTTTGTGTGGCTGTGCTACTACCGTCGGTAGAGATTGCAAATCCATAAGAGATTTACAATTGTTCTGAAAGGAAGAAGAATAAAAGTAATTGTTACAAGCCCCCTAAGGGAGGGAAGGAGCGTTCTTCCTCTTAAACTCGACTTCCTCGAACTGGAATATTAAGTGTCACAAAATTTAGCTGAAATCCTTGAAAATTGAGATTATAAAGGAATATTCCTGTAAATTCTAATATTCTCATATAGGACTACTAAAGAAACAAATTATGAAGAAATAAAAACATGATATCTTATTTTGTCTAGGAGTTACTGCATTTAAAATATTTCGTCAGTGTGTTAAAAAGTGACCTCACATTGTTTAATACGATGTCGTAATTAAATAATTCCAATACAAGGTTTTTGTATTTATTTGAAAATTAATTTCTCTTTTTAAATGATTGGAAACGTTTTCTCCTCAATTAATGATAAAATAAGAAATAAAAAGATTATCATGGATCTGCAATAATGACGTCACACTTCAAGGTCAATTTTCAATCCACTGGTGAAATTAAGAGCAATAACTCCCTAAACGGAATAAGATACCTAAACAGCTTCTATTTTCAAAATGGATTTCAATTTTCAAAATGGATTTCTATTGTCATGATGGATTTCTATTGTCAAAATGGATTTCAATTGTCAAGATGGATTTCTATAGTCACAATGGATTTCTATAGTCAAGATGGATTTCTATTGTCAAAATGGATTTCAATTGACAAAATGGATTTCTATTGTCAAAATAGACTGGAATAAAGCCTTCACATTACCATTACCCTTTTTTTTTTTTTGGTACTTAAAAATCTCTGTAACAGAAAAGCTAAGAAAATCTTTGTTAGCTATTCTGGTACAGAGTGTATCAAGTACCAAAAAAGGAGTATAATGGCAATGTGAAGGCTTTATTCCAGTCCATTTTGACAATAGAAATCCATTTTGACAATATAACCTATTCCAACATGGTGTTTTCTTTAAGTCCTCAATCATATTGTAAATACAAATTGAAAGGAGCATTCCTTTAATATATATTACTGGTTGTAGGTTATCAGAGTGGTTATATCAATCATGCCATTGCATTGTTATAAACTATCATCATGCTTTGTCAAAATTATTGCCATATTAGTCATAATTGATATTAAAATGGTTTCTATTTTCAAAATGGATTTCTATTGTCAAAATGGAATGGAATAAAGCCTTCACTTTGCCTTTATACTCCTTTTTTGGTACTTAAAAGGACTGTGCCAAAATAGCTAACAAATGTTTTTGTTTGCTATTCTGGTACATACTTTATTAAGTACCAAAAAAAGGTATATACTGGCTTTATTCCAATCCATTTAGACAATAGAAATCCATTTTGACAAATAGATGTTGTTAAATAAGGACAAGGTATTGCAATACTCAAGGGTAACACTATACCATTATACTACCTCATCCACCATTGTCAATCCTCCTGCTTATCACCAAATTCATTTTTAAAGGAATATTCCCATGTTTTTTTTGTAACCTTTCATAAGAGAAAATTTTTACAGACAATTTAGTACAAAAATTATGCTGATACGTTATTCCTCCCGAAAGATATTTAAATTTTAAGGTTCACAAAAAATGCCAATAAAGGAATACAATAAGGCTCAGTATGACATCACAGCAACACATTCTCCCACAAAGTTGATGTATTTCTTTACAATCTATTATCCTTTTTTGTTTGTAAAACCTGCTAGAAAAATCAATTGATGAAAGTTAGGTATTTATATGCATTGCCAAATATACCCTACTTCAATAACTTTTGGAAAATTGTTTCTAATCATACAGAAACAACCAATTAACATTCAAAGAAATACATAAACATTTGCAATGAAATTGTCTCTATGACATCATCAAACACATTCATCATACTGTACAAAAACCTTAAAATGCAATTGGGAAATCTTTAAAAATCCATATCTCCTGAACGGAATATAATATTAACCTGATTTTTGTACCAGATTGGCTCTAAAAGTATGCTCTTTCAAATAAAATTTTACAAAAAACCATGGGAATATTCCTTTAAGCAGGCAGTGGCATGGGTGAGGGATCTTTTTCAGAAATGTTAACCCCTCCCCCACTCTTCAAGATATAACATTACAAAGGGCCCTCCCCTTTTTTAGATAAAGCAGCCCCACCAATGGTCCCATTAATTTGGACCACTGCAACACTTGTAAGACCTTTTATGTATTCCTTTCTTTTGATTCAAGTCTATTTAAACGATGTTTTAACTTTGATGTTATTACTTTCCATATTTATATTATATTTTAGGGATACTTTTTATTTTCTAATCTTACAGTGCCATACCCCCTACTTTCAGTAGGTAAATCAAATGGCAAATTTAACGCAAAAATTGGAGATATTAAGACCTGCGAATAGCTGCAAAACGGTCAAAGTGCGCACGATATGACACAAATGAGTTGCTTTTTACCAGTTTGTGTACCTTTCAGGTCTCTATTGCGGCCTCTCCAGGTGTCCATATGCTCCTACCATTGGGTTAGCTTATGAATTATATTAGTATTTCGCAATAAGCAACCATCATTTCCTTCTCATAAATATTAAAAGATATTATTATTATATATATTATTATATATTATTTGAGTGATTATATAAGTTCTATTATGCACCAGTGCAAACACGAAATGTTTGGTAACTAAAAATATTGACATTTCAGGTTAAATTTTACATTTTAAATACTTGTTAGTAATATATGAAGTTACAGGTCTTCAACCCCTTGTCAACTGAAATAAGTTAGTTGTGAATATGTTATTGGTTCTTGAAGAAAAAACTTCTTTGTAAGAAATTCGTGGAAAAAAAAAGAAGACAAAAATAGCAAGGGTTATTTCAAATTGTGTTATTGAAGGGAACCAACACTGGTCTAAAACCATGCAGTAATGGAGCCATCCAATGTTGAGGGGATAATGTCCTTGGGGGAGGGAAAGAATGCATGATGAAGTCACCATTATTAAATGTTATAGAGATATAATGCCCTCATGTGCACAAAGATATTCGTTACGTAAACATGATTTAAGAAACGCACCATCATATTGCTACACACACGTTAGGATCCCATCGGTAGGTTCAATAAATTTATGGATTGAACAAACAAAAAGTAAAATTTATACCCAAAGAATAGCAAAACTGGGGTGTTAGGTAAAGGTTTTCCCCAAAAAATTGAGAGAAAACAAAAAGCATTTGATGGGGAGGCAACCCCCTTCCTCCAAGAGGATTTTACCTTCACCTTCGCATACTAGCAGGTTGGGAAATTTGAAAATAAAAATAATTTATAACCTGCAACATTTTTCGTATTTTTAGGAAATTTGTTGGAATACTTGCCCCCCCCCCTCTTCCCCCCCCCTCAGACCCCTTATACCCTAGGTAGGAATTTCTTACAAAAATCAAATAAACAGTGAAAACAACCGTTAGGGATCCAACGTGTGTCATACAATAAAGAGGTGCATAATGGTTTATTCTGCAAAAATAGTATTAGGAAATGGTGAAAACTATCCCATGAATTAGGACAAGTACAAAAGAAAACCTGATCCATACCAGGGGTCTTAATGCATGTTTGATTCCTTTTAACCTGGTTCCTTCGAGAATGGTCCGCTCTTACCTAATTCATTTACCCTCTACAGAACAGTAAAAAACATACAGAAAGGTGACCTCCTCATACAGAGCAATGAGCTACTACTCTTTATAGAAAGGTGACTACCCTATATAGAAAGGTGACTACCCTATATAGAAAGGTGACTACCCTATACAGAAAGGTGACTACCCTATATAGAAAGGTGACTACCCTATACAGAAGATGGTACCCTATACTACCCTATACAGAAGACTACCCTGGGATGACTACCCTACACATAAAGGTGACTACCCTACACATAAATGTGACTACCCTACACATAAATGTGACTACCTTATACAGAAAGATGACTACCCTATAAAGAAAAGATGACTACCCTATACAGAAAGATGATCTCCCTAAAACAGAGCAGTGAGTTACTATCCTTCATAGAAAGGTGACTACCCTACATAGAAAAATGACTACCATATATGGAAAGGTGACTACCCTATACAGAAAGGTGATCTCCCAAAACAGAACAGTGAGCTACTACTCTTTATAGAAAGGTGACCACCCTATACAGAAAGGTGACTACCCTATAGAGAAATGTAACTACCCTTCACAGAAAAGTGACTACCATATACATAAATGTGACTACCCTATACAAAAGATGACTACCCTATAGAGAAATGTAACTACCCTAAACAGAAATGTGACTACCCTACACATAAATGTGACTACCCTATACAGAAAGATGACTACCCTATACAGAAAGGTGACTACCTATACAGAAAGGTGACCTCCCAAAACAGAGCAGTGAGTAACTTTACTTCATAGAAAGGTGACTACCCTACATAGAAAGGTGACTACCATATATGGAAAGGTGACTACCCTATATAGAAAGGTGGCTCCCTACGCATAATTAACTCAAGTTCTATATTCAAAAAAAGCCAAATGAGTAAATGTAGTAGCTACCAGACCATTCTCAATTTTCATTTTAAATCAAATTTGAAAGAAAAAACGACAGAAGATGGATCAGGATTTCTTCAGGTGTTAAAGGAAGCGAAACAAGCGAGAAACTGCATTTTGTGACAATTTTTTTAATTAATCAAAAAACCATATTCTGTGACGTACATTATCAAATGGATTACATGAAGTTAAAAAAGTTAATCAATAAATGTAGGAGGTAAAAGTCATTGTTACCATAACAACATGAATATTATTAATACAAATGAATCGTCATGACTTCGATTAGAAACTGTAGCAAAAATGCATAGTTAGGAGTTCTCTCTGCAATAGTAAGAAAATGCATAGTAAACCACAGTTAGTAATTATTGGCAGTTATGGTTAATAAATCATCATTATTCAAATCAAGCAGCTTTTGTTATTTCAATAAATCCATTCCACCAAATACCTATGAATATTTATCAGACCACTTAATTATCTCACGTCTTACATATTGACCTGCCCTTGGAAATCTGAAGATGCTCACTTTTTTCATGTAACCTTAACGGTCAATAATAACCTTGTGACTGTTCCAGCCATACAAAATCAAATGGAACGGAATTTGTTAAAAAAATTAAGCATTAAATGAATATTCATTTTTACATATATAAAATTTCTGGGTCTCAGCAATTTTTGTTTCAATCTGGTAAATTTATCATTTTGGTTAATCAAACAATGTTTTCTAGTGTTACATCACATCATGTGATATGGTCATGTAATCCACATGAAGTCATGTGATAAGGTCATGTGATCCACATGAAGTCATGTGATAAGGTCATGTGATCCACATGAAGTCATGTGATAAGGTCATGTGATCCACATGAAGTCATGTGATCCACATGAAGTCATGTGATAAGGTCATGTGATCCACATGAAGTCATGTGGTAAGGTCATGTGATCCACATGAAGTCATGTGATAAGGTCATGTGATAAGGTCATGTGATCCACATGAAGTCATGTGATAGTCATGATCCACATGAAGTCATGTGATAAGGTCATGTGATCCACATGAAGTCATGTGATCCACATGAAGTCATGTGATCCACATAAAGTCATGTGATCCACATGAAGTCATGTGATCCACATGAAGTCATGTGATCCACATGAAGTCATGTGATCCACATGAAGTCATGTGATAAGGTCATGTGATCCACATGATGTCCATGTGATAAGGTCATGTGACCTACCAGAGAGAATCTCGACTGCATACTGAGGACAATCTCTGTACTGAAAACATTCTGATAGACTTATTATAAAAACTTCTTTATCTTATAAATCAAATAAACCAATTCATTCGTCTAAATTCTATAAAAAAAAAAAAATACTGAGAGCACCTTCACATTTCTCATTCTACATTTTCAGAACTTTTTTCTGACTTGTGCACAACCCCTGGAGAATCCTCAAAACCTTAGTGTGACACAAGTCACCCCATCTTTTTCTCAATTATCGCAAAAATGCATTTGTGAACTTAAGAGGCAGCCATTTTCTTAATTCTGCATGGCAGTTTTTTTCCTCCTTTTTATCAAAAATGACCTGAATACTCGATAATGGCAGCTTCTGAATATTGTGACCGATTAATAATTTGTTTTTGTAAATATAAAATCTTTTCTGAAAACCAAAGGCAGAATTCTTCAACTTTTTCTCAAAACTGAAACAAAATACTTTCTACACTTTCTGAATTTCTGATGAAAGTCATCACCTCAATTAAAAACAAGACTACAGCAATTAACCTCAAACAAATGATAAACACATGCATATCACGTATTTTATTACCAGTAACTTTCATACTTCCACTTCAAAAAACCGAAACATGCATTTTCCCAACAAGCCAAAAAACCTTTTTTCCCACATTTCAAATCTGAAATGAACAAACTTTCCTTTTGTAGTTAAAAACATCCATGTTTTCTCCACATTTATTTCTACAAGGAAGGTTACAAAAGGGCATTAAGGCACAAACGGGGTTATATACAGGAGGCACATACGGGTAAAATTTGCATATTTAAGAAACGACCTCTTACTTTTCTCTAACACACACGGCAAACCTTTAATACTATGTAACTACAATTTCTACTCGATGCATATATTGTTATTGAATGATTATCACAGCTAAGCTACCAAAAAGAATAAAAATTTACATTAAATGGAAAATATAATATAAAGAAATGAAAAATTGAAACAATGTTAAAAATCCAATATTAAAAAGCAGTAAACAGTTATAAGGCAAAGACAAATGTTGATTGTTAACCTATCAAAGTAATGCTTGCTACACCAGCCCATAAAGGTACAGTATGTGTGTAGCAATGCTACAACATGGGTTAGACTGACATTTATCAAAATAAGATCTGTACAAATATTGACATCGGACCCCAAAAAAAAGTTACACAAGACATCCAAATGAAAAAGTTCTACCTACCATATCAATACAAAATATAGCTATTTATACACACACAAAAAATTCTAGGTGGGGGGTATTAAACTTGCATAATGGTTAATCAAAGCTAACCTACAAATATCTATCCCTGAAATCTATCCCCAGCTGTCATTAATTTGATTAATACCCCCCTCTACCCTAGCAAGAAATAAATTTATATTATAACATAAAAAAATATAAAAAACATTATATGGTTACATTATCGCTCTGGCAACAAATCTTTCAGGACCCCAGGGGCAGCCTGTCAGAACAACTGTTCCAATTCACGACCTTTGACCTATTATTCAGAATGGTTGAGTCTATAAAAATTGGCATATTTTCCAGGATGCATATCAATTATACCTCTCACTGCAATAAGCATACAAAGATCACCTGGTAGGCTTAGAACCCCAGGAGGCCGGCCCTTAACTCAGGCTTAGAAGCCCAGGAGTCCCTTAATTCATAAGAAATCATAGCAGCCTCTTATCAGGCCTAAGGGATCGAGATGCTAAGCCCTTGCACCAAGCCACCTGTCCCAGTTCATCACCTGAAATAATCCCATCGGGTACCTCTAGTTGTAAATTACTCCCCTGGAAACACTTAAATAG
>JAIGNY010001509.1:275000-302500 GCA_020152595.1 Chiridota heheva
AATGTTTGTTTGATTTCTTTGATGAGAGTTTGACAGCACCACAACAGCTAAGGTCAAATTGTGCCTGAGAGGTCTAAACACGAGAACTAAAAGCCAGAAAGCTGGGATCGAGAGAAGAGGTGTATGGGTGAAAAAAATAATGTAGAGAGAGAGAGGGGGTGGGAGAAGACTAAATATGGTTGTAGAGGGAAGCATGATAAAAGAAGGAGATAATTTTATTTGGAGGGTTTTTTTCTTCTTCGGGAATGCTTGGATTTAAGAAGTACATCTTGGTTAAATGTTGGGCGGTGGGGGAGGGGGAGGGGAGGGGTTATAGTGCTTCATCTAAACCCCCTTTGCCGGTCCCCTACCTTATCAATTTTCAGAGTATTACGGACCTGTGGTGATGTAACATGGGAGGTATGTATAACTACGTCATACTTGTAGTACGTTGAGCAGACCAATTTTTATGAACAAATTATGTTCAACAAATTCAGTCATTTTTAAGAATGGCTTTCCCAGTTAATTGTTGACAAAGGTATGGAGAAGTTTAAAAAATCTGTGTCAAGTTGCGACTATTTTCCTCCAGACTTTTGTTGCAAGAGATTAAAATCATTGAACTTAGAAAAATGAAGGGATACATACATACCTCAATACGAAAACGGAGGACTTTTCACTTAGCGAAAGGGACATATTTCACAAAATATCTTGAAAAACTAGGCCCGGAAGTTTTACAAATCAGTCAAATAATCTAGCTAATGTTGCCTCTACTAGATATCACTTGTCTTAAAATCTTGCAAGAAGAACCACTCATGCAACGAACCTACCTTTAACATTTGTATTTCCTTTTCACAGATTATATCTGAAAACGTTGTACCAGTTTGTTGCAAAAAATCTCAAAAACTTTACCCCGAGTTAAAAAAGACAGAGCAGTTAAGAACCAAATCTTAAGTCCCCTTTTGACAATATTTGTTATTAAAAATATTAATAATAATAATAATAAGTGCAATAAAGATTAAGAAAACAAGTGATTAGTAAAGACATCAAAATTAAATAACGTCTCTCGTTTGCAACAGACAAAATAAAAACTTCGTTCTAAAAAAAACAAGAAATATTTTAAATAGTCCATTCACCATGTGTTCATGAGTTAACATTTATGTTTCATAGTCCATTCACCATGCGTTCATGACTTAACATTTATGCTACATAGTCCATTTACCATGCATTCATGAGTTAACATTTATAATGTACTTAACAATAATACAAATTGTGCACCATTAATAACATACTGTGAGTATTGAAAATGCAATTAGCAGTTATTTCCAAACTTCCACCAGCTAAAACAAAAGTTATGCACAAAAGAGATCACTCTAGTTAGTTAATGGTTTGAGATATGAAACGCTAACAAGTTATAAGATGATGTTAACAAATTTTTAAAGAAAGAGACAATTTTTCAAATCGCCTCCTAATAAACTTGATCGCCATAACCTTTTCAGCTAAAAACAGTTACAGCCTCAAAATGTAAAGGTGACTAAGGGTTATAAGTATTAATGTTAAAGAGCATTCCATGATGCAATACAATGTGACCTCCACAGCAATTTATGCAGTAATTCAAAGAATAGATAAGGTCATATATGGGTTAAATAACAACTGGCTTCAATGGAATTCCAACAAATGCTGGGTTAATAAAAATTAACCAGGAAAGTATTAACAAAAGAAAATCCTTTTTCACTTTTGTATAAAACAAATTTTATTTTTCCAAAAAAAAAAAAAATATCACAGAAATATGATTTTTTTTCTATCAGTTGTTGGTAAATGAGACAAAAATGTTTATAAAAATACTGCTTATCGTACCCTGTAAAAAAATAAATACACATACATAATGAAAACATTTACCATTGTTTTGCATCAAATTAAAACAAAGTATACTTGTCCCGTATATAAGAAAACAATGACTACTTGGAAGGCACTTTTTTGTTGAACGCCTCTTTTTTTGGTTGAAAAGAGGATGGAAATGCATGTAGCAATAGTTAAGTACAAAGACCGCATTTTCAAGTTTTTGTTTAGTTAGAGCCTTTCCTCATTTACTTAAAAGCACACTTGTGTGAGATTCTTGCATACAGATATATATAATACTCTTCTTTGTTATAGGATATCTTAAGGTCGGAGAATTCTGCAAATAATGGATAACTATATCAATTTCTTTTAATCCAATAGATCCATTATCTCAAGCATATTTTTTTTTTTTTTTTTAATCTTATTTTACTCGGCAATTTCACTGTAAATCAAACACTTTTAAGGTATAAAATGGCAGTCATTCCTTTCCTTCTACATATTCACATTTTTCAAATAAATTGGCAGTAAATCATGAATGAAACCCCACCAAAAAAAAAGCAATTGACCTTTTTTCTCTTCAATTTCAAAGTTAAACATCTTACATTTCAAGAAATCAGAATTTGCATGCAATGATACCAGAATCGTTCTGACTCACACACAATAAGCTTAAACTTGTGCTAATTCTTTCTCTCTTTTGCTAATTCCATTTCTGCAAAGTTAACGTTTTGCAAAATTCTCCGATCCAACCATATATTTCTAATAATTATTACTTTGTACATAGATATGAAATGGAACTAAGATACACCTTTAGTATTCCTTTGAATTCAAAAGTATAAAGCACTACAAACTATAAAAGAAATAGGGAGAAGGCTTGATAAGCAAAATGAAATAAAGAAACAAATTACACACACAAAAAAACAAAAAAAGTCAAACACAGATACAGCCTCTTAGAAATGAATAAAATAAAAAAAAGTTACAATTTGTCTGGATTTTCTCCCAGCAAAATATAAATTGATTTGGCTGTAGATACATCTTGGACGCTAGACTATAACACTAGACGCTAGACTATAACACTAGACGCTAGACTATAACACTAGACAGCAATTCCCTGAGTGTGCGTTCTGGATTAATGCTACACAGGTACGTATAAATATGAAATGTGCCAAACTTAGTGCAGGACAAAACCAAGTCTTCTTCTACTTTATTTTTTACCCTATCAACAATGGAGACCTCTGTTTGATATAACTTACGGATAGGGATGGTAGCACAAAAGAATCTTTTAAAGTACTCTGTATGATCCACTGGAAGGTATTATTTTACAAAGCCTCGGAAACGAAGAAAATCTTGGAAGGTATATCTGTCTAAATTCTTTTCCAAGACAGGAGAAATCAAGCCATTTCAAGTAAACTGCTTCACTAATATTTTTCTAGACAGTCGCAAAAACTTTCATGCAGACACTCAACTTAAGATATCCACCAAAAAAAAAAAAAAAAAAAAAAAAAAAAAGTGAATGAAACCAACTACTTAATGTAAGTGAAAACAAAATGATTTCTCAGCTAATAACTATCAAAAGATTTTTTTCTCCAGACACAAGAAACCGTCGTCAGTTGTTAAAAATTGAGCAGAAGAATTTGTAGAAATAAAACATAGGAATTACTTCTAAACTTAAGTCTGTGAAATATCTCTCACCTACAACAAAACAAAAATTCACCTGTATCCTTTTATCACTGGCCTCTCAAACTGTCTCCTCAGCTCCATATTGCTTGCTCCTTTGCAATGTATATTCCCAGAAAATCCACTCATTTCTATCTGCCCTTTTTGATTTACATGTACATTCATACTATCTTATCCCCCCCACTCACTAACGAACCTCATCACAACAAACCATGCATCTCATAAATAATATTCAAAAATGCATGCCAGAAATCGGCTTGGGAAAAGTTGCCTTTGGAAGCCCGCCTGTAAGTGCTGGAAGCCCTCACGTCTTTGTAAAACATATCATTTTGCATAGATTAATAATATTCCTACACAACTCTTAAATATTTGAAGTTATAAAATAAGGCACCATGGACTGACTTTGCCTATTAACTGTCTAGTCTCCACACTCGTCTTCAATATAATATTGATTTAAACGTTAAAAAACCGTGACCTTAAATCAACCCGACAATTTCTTAAATTACTCTCCCAGTTTAAAACTGTGACCTAACTTAACCCCATCATCATCAATTCTTTAACTATGCCCATAACTATACAAAATCCCTCACACACTTATAGCATCACATCTTCAGAGTTCAAGAGACGTTGCTGTCATTTCAAATAGTTTTGAATTCCACTTGTGCTTCTGCTGTACAAATCTCAAGTATACTCGTGGTAAATGTTGCACCTTACATGAGCAAGGCACAAAATGAAATCAAATACTGGATATGCATGAAGAAAACCAAAAAAAACAAAAAAAAAACACTGGATCTAAGTGCATAATGAACAAATATAAGAATGAATTATTCCGTCAAACGATTTTCAAATCCAGAAACGCACTTGCTAATGTTAACGGTGCACTTCATGTGTTATTCTAAGTGTTAGAAGTAGATTGTTCATTGTTATCTTAAATTCCCAGATCTCCCATCTATGAATAGTTACAGCCAGAAAAATACAAAGACGTAAATCTACCAGATCTGAGAAATATTCATTTGATAAGGCAATATTACTGGCAATAAATAGCATCCTGAATAGCATCAAGCAAGCACCTAAGAAATTTGTAACATTAAGTTACACATCTCAAAGAATGTCCTCCAAATCCTCTCTCCCCACCCTAAATTCCCCGCCCCCCCCCCCCAAAAAAATGAAAGATATGTTTCCTTATACTAATGTCCAGCGCAACTGACCAACACAACAGCAGAAGTGAAATCATGCATTTTCAATCAAACTGCTTGAAATTACACAAAACTACATATTGATTTCAAGCTAACCAGCATAAATTCAATTGATTTCAATTTTGATTTCAAAATCAGTTTTTGTCGTAGAAAAGGAGCAATGCACCAAGTGTTCAATATCAATTTCACAAACATGTCTCCCGCTTAGAAATCATCCAGTCCAAAAGTCTCCCGTTTAGAAATCATCCAGTCCAAATTGAAATACCTTCAGAACATTTGGAAGATTTTGCTTAAGAAATCCATTTACTGAATATATTTGAATATTTTCATTTAAATAATAAAAAAAATACATTTTATCTTTGAAATTATCCTGCATTAGCTGGGGACAATGAAGCCTGAAATTCACCTAATACCTGGACCATTCCATAAGAAGGTTAAAATATTCTTCTATTCATCCCAGTTTCTTTCAAACATGACATCCAAGCCATTTTTTGTACCATGAATTCAATTAAGGCATTCACAACAAATATTGCCAATGAACCTTTGCCTACCAAAGAGTATGAGGACATGTAAAACAAAGCAGGGGATGATGTTGTCTTATGAATTGACATAATATTTCGTGATATTAAAAATTAATAAGCTCTGTCCTGCAAGTGTAATATCAAAGCAAATATATACACAATATCTGTCGATTAGATAAAGGCCATAGCAGTTAATGCAATGTTGAATGAAATCAATCTTTCCCCTTCCACCATGTCAGATAACAGGTTGCGATTCCTGTCCATTTAATAGCCTTCCCCCTAAATTCCTTTAAAATACTAATAAAAGAAAATTATTCCTTGTGCCAATGAATTAGAAATTTAGACAAAATCAATCACCAATTTATCTAAAATCTGCTGTAAATATTTCATAAAATAAGAACAAAAATAGTTATTTTTCCATTCAAACACATATAAATTAATTGCAAAGACACACAAATATAGTTTCTCCCCACATGCTGGATTTTTAAATTTTAGGTTACTATGCAAATTAGAATTAAAAGTTAATGCCCAATCAGATTCCATATAAGACTCTTCTTGTAACAAAATGGTTAAACGTTAGCTTCACGTTCCTGCTCTTCTCACTGGTTAATATTTACACAAAGCATCTACTACATTATTATGAATTAAAAAGATGTACAAATTGGTCTAGTTAGTCTTTGTACCAAATCGCTTGTCATTTTTAGTCTTCTACAAATGTTCAAAAAAAAGAGTATGACCACACTTTTTCTCTTTTTAGAGAAGAAAATAAATGACAATAAAAGCATCAAAAATCAGGTCTTCACTCACGCTGAGAAGAGTGTGTGTGCGAGGCTTGAAAGTGAGATATGGTCGAGCAACTCAACAACGAACGCAATGAAAAGGCTAGCGGTGATTCAGGCTGGACTGGCTGGGTCGCTTGAAACAGTAGTTGATGTGCAGTGGATGAGGCGTGGTTAGTTGGGCTACAGCTAATTGGTTGCGGCTGATTGGTTGGTTATGTTAATGGATCAAAATCAAAAATCGGGGGAGAAGAACAGAAAAAGAAAATAAAAAACAGGTGTTAGTTTTCAAGAAGTTACCTAATCCACTTTTCACAAAAAAAAAAATTCTAATAAAAAAAGAAACTTTTAATGGATGCATGCGAAAAGTTGGTAAGAAAGTAGCATTTTAATAGTGATTTCACAATTATTCTGAGATCAGTATGTGGCAACAACTCACTGCAGGATTATACAATTGCCTTTAATATGTTAAACGTTGCAAATACCCAGCTTTCACTGTAATTGAGTAAAAATTGACGTGTGTGATTTTAGAACATGAAATTTGACTGAAGACAAATTTTCTGAGAAGCACATTCTACAGTATTGCAATGACAAAATATATATATATATATATATATATATATATATATATATATATATGTATATATATATATATATATATATATATATATATATATATATATATATATATATATATATATATATATATGTGTGTTTATATATATATATATATATATATATATATATATATATATATATATATATATATGTATATATATATATATATATATGTGTATATATATATCATATATATATATATATATATATATATATATATATATATATATATATATATATATATATATATATATATATATATATATATACACATATATATATATATATATATATATATATATATATATATATACACATATATAAGTAGCTCCATAACCAACAAATTAAAGCACAGCTTTGCTCTCAAAGCAGAAAACGTTGATGGTAAGCTATACTGGTAAGCAAAGAAATAAATCAAATGTTTTTATAAATGTGTCAATTACCTAATATAAATGTTAAGATCATGACAAAAGGAAAAACTAGTGGTTAATAATGTTAACCTACAACTTTAGAACAATACTTCATCAAAAGGTTATGGCTAATATCTCCACCTGTTCAGACAACATATTCAAAATTAATTTCTTAGCCTTGCAACTTAATAGCACATATTTTTAGTACATTTTAAATGTTCACTCGGGCTGAAATATACACCACAAGAAATTTTGTTGACACTATTCACACACAACACACTTTTCACACACAAAATTTCTTACACACAACTCACTTGTCACACACACACAATATTAACATAAAACACACTTGTCACACACAACACACTTCACATACAACACACAACTCACTCTTTACATACACTTCTCACACACAACACTTTTCACATACAACACACTTCTCACACAACTCACTTTTCACATACAACTCACAAACACACTTTTCTCATACAACACACTTTTCACACACAACACACTTCTCACACACAATGCACTTCTAACACACAACACACTTTTCACATACAACACACTTTTCACATAAAACACACTTTTCACATAAAACACACTTCTCACATACAACACACTTCTCACACACAACACACTTCTTACACACAACACTTCTCACATACAACACACTTCTCACATACAACACACTTCTCACATACAACACACTTCTCACATACAACACACTTCTCACATACAACACTCTTCACAGGAAGTGGTAGCTGTTGTTTCACATCTTGCAAATGTAATTAAAACACTACTGATGCACTATTCTTGATGCCCTAATGCAGATGCTTTGTTCGATCCTACTTCCATGATGCTTTGCTATGAAGTTAGTATTACTGTAAGTACCATTCATTAACTTAAACAATTAGTAGAACCTCATTCAAGCTACATTAACTGCGAAAAAGCAATTCATAACAAGTCATCTGTAACAAGTTAAAGGTAAATAGTAGACAAAATATGATTCCATTACGCAAAAATAATATCAAAACGATTTTTCTTTTTTTTTTTTTTTTTCTTCAAAATAAAATATGACAAAGACACAATCACTTGTCCTATAAAAAGTCTTTATTGAGCTGTCTGTTTTTCAAGTACAAAAATGACTGGAATAACCACATACAAATGCGTACAAACTCCACCCACACCATAACCGTAAGCCTACATGAATATGCATATAACCTCAATAACCCTACATGAATATGCATGACTTCAAAACCGACTATTCATCATCCCAGCCATCCAATCACCACATACTCTTTGGCAGCATACATACAAATATATGGATAAAATATAAAACATTGCTTGGCATATAAAACACACTACAAAACCACACAAATTGAATTGTACATAAATTCCATACTTAAAAACAATTCACCATAAAAAATACATCTACATTCTTGCAAAAATATACATTTTTTCTCTATGAAAGATATCTGTAACTGAAGAAATCTTTATATCATCTCTTTTTCACCATCACCTAAATAAAGCACAACAATATCTTTGGTCTTTTTTTTTTAAACACAAATTCATATAAAATAAGAGATGAGAAGGAATAAACTGAAAGCACATGGCAAAAACCAACTAATGAAAGAAAATTGGGGTTGAAAAGCCCATGAGATGATAAAACTTTATATAAAAAAATCCATGTAATTGCCAAGTCTGAATATGAAATAATAAGTCTGAATATGAAATAATAAGTCTGAATATGGAATAAAATCATTATACAAACTTACATATCAAAATGTAACATTAAAAGGTCTGTGAACACCTCTGCTAAAAAGCATCAGAGTAAAAGAATCTTTTCATATTAATACGTATTTCCTTTTTGAGTTATAACGTTTGAGATTCTTTCAGTATCAACAAAATTTGTGATATATCAGGGAGAGGAAGGGGGGAGACATTATCCCTATCCCTCGTTGTCTTCCTCCCCAAGGACTTTTGTTTGAAATACGACCAAAACAATGACCACCATTTCACAAATTCAAATGAGAATTTTTATATTTTCATAATTTAGCTCCCGTTACATGTCCACAGACTTTACAAATTTTGTGACATATAATGCTTGCGATCCTTATAAAATATGAAGGGGAAAAAAAGAAATGAAATTTGCTTTATAAAGCCCTATCAAAAAAAAACTCTGAGCCATCCACAGGTTTCTCTCCCTGTACTGTTCGAATATCTACAAAAAAAAATCCTTGTGAATCTTTGTTAACACTAGATACTAAAAATTATTATCTTAATTTTTTTCATATTTCATTTGCTGCGTAGAACATTAACATCATAAAAACGGTGCAAAATAACATTAATCTTGTGAATTTATAACATTCTATACTTGGAGAAATCTATTGAGGGGGAAAAAAAAAAGGCAGATTATTTTTGCCAATTATAGAACTAGCTAATGAAAAATGTTGGATGTTTTAAGTGCCAATGTGAGATTATCATTAAGGGGTTAATTGCTTGATAGTTTTTATTTGCAAATGTTAGTCACTAAAGGTACGGGTATTGTAGCTCCTCACATTGTTACTCACCAATTTCTTAATTTTTGAGCAATCAATCATCAGTGTTTGGTCACATTTGAGGTAGCCAGGCCGTGGCTATGGACGAAGGCGGGCCCTTAAGATCAGGTACCCTTTGCTTAAATACACTCTCCTGCATCATTGCTAGCAGGTTGTCCCCTAAGATAGATGATAAAATGGCGTCTTTCAAAAGGAGCCGAAAACATCATCCCTAACGCCTCCCATCACATTATAATCCATGACATTCTTTCAACTTGTTATTTTCATAATTATAACTGCCTGTTTTAGATTGAATACATCCAAAAATATTTTGGACAATATTGGACTTTTTTATTTTTCATTCCTCAAGACAATGAAGAAAACTGAATTTGATCAAATCACCATCAAATAATATTTAAAAAAAATATGATTTTTTTTATCATTTGTCAAGACATTTGAAGAAATCTGAATTCGATAAAGTCATTTTCTAATATCAATGAAATTTACCTGTCAGCTAAACATTTTATTTTCAGAAATTCACATTCTTCTCATTAAATGTCACGGAAAAATACCAGTGTCATTAACCATATATAGACCCTTTATAGCCCTTTGTCAAAATTTTCTCAAGATAATTTTAAAATATTCCCATTAAAGGAAGGATTGAGCAGTCAAGCAATCTGATATGAAACAGGACTGACTTTAAAATGGTGAAGAAAGCATTAAAAAAGCTTATTCTGTTAAGAAGATATTCAAGTTTAAAAGTCTGGCTTATCTGTGCAAAAATGACTGGTGTAGTAAGTCTACTATGGAGAGTTAGTGCTTACATTCTTAACAATTGTTACTGTATTTTAAAGAAAATTCATTTAACTTCTTTACGTTTAAAAATATTTTCCCTTAAGTTTTTCTCGGGTGGTAAATTATATTTACCAGTACAAGATTCTATTTGACTACTTTCCTGACATATCCAATGGTTTTAAAGCTACAAAATCGCAGGACAAAATATGATAGAATACATAAAGACTGAGGAATCTTGAGGCTGTGATGTCAACAATAAGTCTGATGTCAGTCGTTTCTACACAAATGATACCATAAACTTAAATATCTCCTTAACGGAATAAGATTTTTGAATGCTTTCTTCTTCATTTTGTTCCCTTTGAAGTCCTATGTCATATAAGATAGACTTTCTTGACCCCTGAACTACTTACTCGTTTCAAAGTTTCATTTTGAAATTCCCACTATTACCTCAAACTTTGCAATGATGTCAAGGTACAAATCAAACATCCTTCTTACTCAATACTATCATTACACTGAGCTTGGCAGAAGCATCTAAATGAAATTAACAAATCACAATCCACTGGTTGGTACCAAAACTTGTTTTAAAATTTATGTCCTAGCATAGGATAGTTTGGGCAACTAAGAATCCATGCCCAAATTCTAAGTAATACGTTTTTGACATTTTCAAAACTACTGATATCATTTTTTATGTTACTCACATTAACATCCTACTATAAAATTGCATAAACTGTTTAACATCTAGTCTTTTTGTGTAAATCCATTTAATGAAAAGGATGATATCTTTTTACCTCGAAAAACAAAAAGTTTGTAAACTTCCAAACTGGTTTCATCTTGTCTTACTCTACTTAACAGAAAGAAACAGGACTAAAAACCTTGTTAATTGGAAAAAAATACAAAATTAATTGAAGGTTCATGAAGGGTAGAAATGGCGCACTTGCCAATATGTAGGTTGATTTATTCCTGCAAGCATCTTATCTTTAAAACCTCTATTAGGTAAGCTATGTCAACTTATATTACAGGGAAAGTTGGATGGAATAGACTGACTTCAGGGGCATAGAAAGGATGACCCTTTCCTTCAATTTTCAGGGAATTTTCTTCATTACAGGAAAGAATTCTTTCTCAATTTTTTGGGAAATTTTCTGATCCTTGCTTGTGAAATTTACTAAAATTTTCAGTTGCCAAATTTCATCAAATTATTCCAAAATTTAAACAATTTTCTTCCATTATGGTTATATCTCCCAAATTTTTACTTCCCAACCAGGCAGAAAATATGTGAATTCTCTCAGAGTGGGGGGAGGAGGGGGGGGGTAGAGCAAGCCCCCTGCCACCAAAGCCTCTGATTAAGCGCCATCTAGGTTTGCTTAGTGGTCATATGTCTCTCCGAGCTATATCCATTTAAATATCCTTCTTCAAAGTTACTGTTTTGATACTTTTGTTCTTTCCTCGTGACCAACTATCTGACCCCCTTTCAAGATTTAGCTTACATACATTTTGCAATATGTAAATCACATATTAATACTGGATAAATTCTCCCAAATGGTCATTCCCACCAATAATGAACTTATTTGTTGGTTCTACATTGAGCTTAAACTGTTTATTCAAATTTTGAAGCAGATATGATTAAAGTGAAAAAAATAAAATAAAAAATGCATTCCAGTTACAGATTTTTGCACCAAATTAATCAAAAATATAGATGTACTTTGCTTCCGATGTTTACAGCAGCTTTACTCTCCTAATCTCCTTGTCCTAAAAATCTAATCAGAAACATAAATTTGTTTAATGACAATGCTAAATGCTGACAGGGTATGCATATGCAAATTAGGGTATAATACATAGGGAAATTAGGGTTTGCATATGCAAATTAAATGTGACATGACAAGAACCCATACCTTAAAGTTAGTGGCCAACTTCCATTTTTTTTATCGCAATCTTGAAACTAGGATCAAGATATAAACATGCGGAGAGCAGTGAAATTATCAGGATGGAAGAAGACATACGGAAATGAAAAAAAAAAAAACATTAGTGAGACAGATGAGAGCGTTATATACTAACCTCTTGCTTCAAGCATGGCCCTTTGATATGGATGCTCCCGGACTTGGGTCCGTCTCAATTTCGGGGTGGGACCTAGGAAGAGTTAGGTGTAAGAAGCAATGGTTAGTCGGTACATCAAAATGATTGGTAGTCAATGTGCGCAATGAAAGATTACAAAAAAAAATGCAAAACAGAAATATTATTATTATTATTAATATTCTACGAACATGCTACTCGTTTCTAATGTATTGCACAAATTGTCTTGGTTGTTGTTGTTAGTGCCATACCCATCTTACCGATTAATTGTTAGAACTATGCGGACAAACTCCCAGCTCAATACTAAATCCTTCATTTCCAAAGACCTTCCACCTCAATATTCATCTCTTCACTAGGTAAGAAAGACATTTGTTTCTCAATATATCAAACAAGCACATGTTTGAATTGAAGGCCAGTTATCATTTTATACAATGCAATTCAATGTTTCAGATTGGTTAACATTTTTTTTCTTCCTGGGCAACAAAGATTCCTGGGCTCCCAGTTTTCAAGTTTAAAATTTATGCTCCTATTCCCAACATTCTCCAATGCATGTTGTTTTTGGTATTTTGACAAGACAAACAAGCCTTGATAGTTTATCACATTTTATACGCATTCTTGTTTTTTGTTCACATTCTTTACTTACATTAATGACTTTGTTTTTTTGTTTACACTCATGTATTTGTACACACAATGCCAATGCCTTATCAATGCCCCCTTATTTGTACACACAATGCCAATGCCTTATCAATGCCCCCTTATTTGTACACACAATGCCAATGCCTTATCAATGCCCCCTTATTTGTATACACAATGCCAATGCCTTATCAATGCCCCCTTATTTGTATACACAATGCCAATGCCTTATCAATGCCCCCTTATTTGTACACACAATGCCAATGCCTTATCATTGCCCCCTTATTTGTATACACAATGTCAATGCCTTATCATTGCCCCCTTATTTGTATACACAATGCCAATGCCTTATCAATGCCCCCTTATTTGTATACACAATGCCAATGCCTTATCAATACCCCCTCTGAGTTGTTTCTTTTACCTTAAATTTACAATTTTGGCAAACACCTCCAACTTAAAACTTGAATATACAAATTTGGTATATAACGAACCAGCTATCTTTCAAAGCAGCATAACCATTTCAAACAAGTCTAAAATCCTATCAGTTGAAGTTAGTGACCCCAGAGAGGTTAGGAAATAACGGGAGAAAAACAGAGATAACAGGCAGGCATCATTTGAGATCCTAATCATCCTATGGTCCAATAGGATTCAAGAGATTTTCAAGGGATTTTCGATAAACTTACAGGAAGTTATTTAAAAAAGATAAGAGCTCTCGCTTCGTTTTATGAATGCAAAGGGAAAATTCAGTAGCATCTTACACGTTTGGAAAAACATGCATGGGCCGAGTTAGTTTTAGTCATTAGATAAGAAATATTAAAATAAGAATTATCACTCCAAACATGATTTTATCCTTTGTATCGCTTTAAATGGGCAGGTCAATGATTACATGAATCAATTAATCGCTGTCAAGCTCAACTTATTCTTATCGTTGGATATCTTCAATGTTTCTTTTGATATAGGTGCTGAGTTTGACTGATTGATACACAGATGAGAATTGCAAGCACTGTATGTATAAAGTTATGGATTCCATTTTGCTTATATCATCAGTGACACTGACAGAAGGCATGGGAAGGGAAGGGGCATGTGCCCCCCCCCCACCCCACATTCTATATGTCAACAATTCAAAATGGTTTGTGTATTTTTAACATGGTTTTTAAGCAATTTCCTGCCACCTCAACCACGAAAAACGTAGGGTTTCTGAAGACTCCTTTCCCCGGCCGACACCCCATGCTGTTGTACCCAGTACTACAATAGGCATACAATTTTATTTAATCCACCCAATTTTATGCCACCACCCCCCAATTTTATTTATGCCCCCCCCCCCCCTCATTAAATTTGTTCTGACAGCGCCACTGCATATCATAGTCAAGTATCTGCCCATACGCTTTAAGCAAATTTAACCAAATGCCCAGAAAATTCTTTTTCTTTGAAAACTTGCATCCATCTGCCCCCAATTTCCTGTTTTGCCCCCAATTTCTTCTCCAATCCCTGATGCATTTCAACTACATACACAAATGCTAGAAAGCAATGCTTTATAATCAATCAGCTACCAGCTCATTTCTCACGGATTTGTTTCTTTTTCGAATCAATCGTTTTCACAATTTTTAAATCTCTTTTCTGCTACCAATCAATCGTTTTCACAATGTTTAAATCTCTTTTCTGCTACCAATCAATCGTGTCCACAATTTTTAATTCTCTCTTTCCTGCTACCAATCAATCCTTTTCACATTTTCTAAATCGCTCTTTTCTGCTACCAATCAATCCTTTTCACATTTTCTAAATCTCTCTTTCCTGCTACCAATCAATCCTTTTCACAATTTTTGAATCTCTCTTTTCTGCTACCAATCAATCCTTTCCACAATTTTCAAATCTCTTTTCTGCTACCAATCAATCCTTTCCACAATTTTCAAATCTCTTTTCTGCTACCAATCAATCTTTTTCACAATTTTTAACTCTCTTTTCTGCTACCAATCAATCCTTTTCACAATTCTTAAATCTCTTTTCTGCTACCAATCAATCCTTTTCACAATTTTTAAATCTCTTTTCTGCTACCAATCATCAATCCTTTTCACAATTTTTGAATCTCTCTTTTCTGCTACCAATCAATCCTTTTCACAATTTTTAAATCTCTCTTTTCTGCTACCAATCAATCCTTTTCACATTTTTAAACCTCTTTTCTGCTACCAATCAATCATTTTCACAATTTTTAAACCTCTTTTCTGCTACCAATTCAGCAAGCAAAAAAGTCATTTCATTTTGTTTCTTCACAAAATTACACCAAGTCTATCATTTGAGAGAATAATAATACCTAGCTTGGATTAAACCCACTGAGCTGTTTCCACCACAAAAACTGCTCAAACCAACAGAAAAATAGGCCACTTGACAGCAACCCCAACAGGTCAAATCAAATACAAGGTCTACAGGCGATGAGTTGGAAAACAACTGCAGGATTGTGGGAAGGCATTCTCTAGCTTCACATTGTTTTAGGACTCCCACAAGGGTAGGTTTTCTCTCTCTTTATGTGGTCTGCGTTAGGAGGTCAATGATAGAGGTCATCAGTCATAAGGAAATGAAGGTTTAGTAGGGTTTTAGAGATGACATAGTTTTAGTCTGTGCAGCTTTTTAAACAAATTTCAATAAGCAGTGGGATTTTTATTGAAAATATCATTAGAAAATAATGGATGTTATCATGTTTTGAAACTATATCTAAAATCATTGTTATCTTCTTAATGCATTAATGCAATGGCATAAAATCCTTAATATAATCTGTAGCACATTTTCAATTGACTTTAAATGTTATCATGTTAACAAAACAAAAACAGCAAGTATTTCCCTTTTTGGCCCCAAAAGGAATTGTTCTTAAATTTTCTACAATTAAAAAATAAAACCTTACTTTAAATGTATTTAAATCATAATTACACACGAAATTCTTGCACACTTCACAAAAACCCAGAAATCTTATCTTATCCAAATTCTTTGGGATGGCATCTCAAAAAAGCACCGTTTTGAATCTTAATATAGAGTTCAAAGTTAAATTCTATTGCCCTGGATAATCATGAATATTCATATATCACTCTTAAAAAAACACTTATTTGTATTTGGAATGATTTTAAAAATCGTGAGCTGCATGCATCATAAGAATAAAACTACTTCAAATATAATAAACAAAATACAGTACAAGAAACACGTTTTGCATAAAATTAAGAAAAGCATATACGTAAAATATTACAAATGGACGGATAAAATTTCACATCGATGGAGTATTAAAGTAGAGTTTACGTAACATGTGATTCAAATATAAACCTTCAGATAACTTTGGTAACACTTTGAAAAAACTTTTGTAACACTTTTAAAAAAAGAACAAATGATATATGCTAATGGACCAGTGGCTGCACCCAACCCCACCCTTAACTTGGATGAAAAACTTTGAAATTGAGAAACTTAAAGGATATACCCCCCTTTTTTTTTTTGTAAAATTTTAATTGAAAGAGCATACTTTTATGAGTCAATTTGGTACAAAAATCGGGTTGATATCATATTCCATTCAGGAGATGTTGATTATTAAAGGAATATTCCCATGGTATTTTGTAAAATTTTATTTAGCATACGTTTAGAGCCAATATGGTACAAAAATCAGGTTGATACCATATTTTATTCAGAAGATATGGATTTATAAAGGAATCCTATGGGATTTTGTAAAATTTCAATCAAAAGAGCATAATTTTAAAGCCAATCTGGTACAAAAATCAGGTTGATATCGTATTTCGTTAAGAAGATATAGATTTTTAAAGATTTTCCCATTGCATTTTAGAGTTTTTGTACAGTATGATGAACGTGTTTGATGTCATAGAGACAATTCCATTGCAAATGCTCATGTATTTCTTTGAACGTTAATTGGTTGTTTCTGTATGATTAGAAACAATTTTCCAAAACTTATTGATGTAGGATATATTTGCCAGTAAGTACCTAACTTTCATCAATTTAATTTTCTAGCTGGTTTTTCTAACAAAAAAGGATAATGAAATACATCAAATTTGTGGGAGAATGTGTTGCTGTGATGTCATACTGAGCCTTTTCCTATACATTTATTGGCATTTTTTGTGAACCTTTAAATTTGAATACCTCCTGGTAGAAATAAGGTATCAAATTGTTTATAAATATTTTCTCTTTCTGATGAAAGGGTTATGAAAGAACATGGGAATATTCCTTTAATTGATAATGATTGCATATTACACGATGTTACTTTATTAACTACGAGTCAACGGTTTATTCAACCGCGTCAAAAAACTCTTCAAGGGTGTGTTGGTTGCAACGCTTATTGACGAAACATTTTCCTATTAAAAACAGAAGTAGCTTTTGTTTTATTCATATTTTATTTCTTTACCAGGTAAGTTATACCTAACTACTTTATTCTTAGTTTTAGGTACCAATCAGTGTTCACATTAAGGGTGTGGGATTGCCGCATATATTATAAAATTCCTGCTAAAAATAATTCGGGAGGGGGCGGAGGGTGGGGGCTGAGAATATGGATTCCTTAGGTCTCTTTTAGTATTTCTGTTATTTCTCCAACAAAAATTTAGGCATTTTACCAGGTGTTATTCTTTATTCTTGGTTTTAGGTCTCAATGTTTTAAGTATTTCATATATTATATTTCTTACAAATAAAAGAAGCCCCCTCAGTGGTATTCCCCTTTTAGTATTTTCAAATATTTTGTTAACCTTAGTGTGAACACTGGTACCAATACAATCAGAAAATCAGAGAATCAAATCCTACACATACTACATGGAAGTTTCCACTGCACTGCATCACCCCAAAGACATTTTTAATTTAAAGAAATAATCTCATTATATTTAAATGAAAGGAAAGCAAATTGATTTGTTTGCTTTGACACTATTGTAGTTTTCTTTGTAAAAAAAGGAGCACCCGTTTATCTTGAATAATGCCATCCTATACCCATTTATCTTAAATAATGCCTGCCTTCCTATTCTTATTTATCTTAAATAATGCCTTCCTAAGGAACGGCCTCAGACATCAAACTGAAATGCCGTCCCTGACAATGTAATCTACCGTGGCATCCAGTCATCGACATACCGATGGTACCATCTGCAGTGGATCCTGGATACTCGAGTACAGGGGTGAGGCCAGCAAGCTGGTAAGGATCGTAGGCATGGTAGAACAATCCAGTTCCATCTGGTGTGGGCAGTGTAGCTTGACCGGGCAGAGCACCTGTGAAGCCATTGGCAAGGAACGACTGTGGGCCGGATAACCGAGGCAGAAATGGTGAGCCGAGGAGGTGGGCCTGGGCAGCTGGGGTAGGTGAGCGTAAAGGCTGAGGCACTAAGGTAGGTCCTGGTGGAGGCACTGTTCTGGGGGATACTGAAGAAAAAGAGAACGGAATTATTATGCAATATTATCAGAAATGTGAAACTGTCTTCAAAGAAATGTTTGTTTAATTGCTCTGAGAAATATGGAAATTCTTATATCTCTTGAATCTTATAATTCTCAAAGTTACAACAATAATGGTGGTATTCATAGCCGGAAGTACTAGAGTATGCAAGCGGGGCATTTCCTCCACTTTCTTTTAAATGATCTTTTATCTTTCATCTGAATTTTTTTTGTTTTGTATTTCAGCATTTTTGTCTTCTTTCCCCCCCCCCCTACCCCCACTTCTCCCCATACACAATTCTAATAGACAATCCTGCCCATGGTGCTATTTCAGTATATAAAACTCGTACTTGTTACGAATTACAGAAGCGAGTGCCAAGGGTACTGCATAATAATCTTTATAAGATGATATGGTTGGGCCTCTATCACCCCTCCCCCTCCCTCCCTCAACTTATCAAATCTTTCCCAGTAAAAAAGTTTCAATCTAATATCAATTTGTTTGAAAAGGTCCTATTTTCTTTCTCTAACAAAGGACAGACAGTTTAAAATAACCCCATCACCAAGCAGTATGCTTCTCCCGATATGCAATTAAAAAAAAATGAAGCTTTGAATAAAACATAAAGTGATGAAGATAAAGTGAAAAACTAGAATGGTAAATGCCGCCATGGTTTGCATGCCCATGCAAATTGACACCCATATTATATGAACCAGCCAGTTATAAAAATGGCATCTCATTAAGTCCCACATGGCATTCCACCATGTCTCACACGACATCCCACGCTATGACCCACATGGCATCCCACCCTGTTTCACATGAATCCCATCCTATGTCCCACATTAATCCAATCATATGTTCCACATGGTATCCCTCCCTATGTCCCATATGACATCCCTCCCTTTGTCCCACATGGCATCCCTCCCTGTCCCCTATGACATCTCACATTATGTTCTGCATCAGTGGCTTCCCACCTGATGTCCCACATGGCATCTCACCTTATGTCCACATTGGATCCCACCATATGTTCCACATGGTATCCCTCCTAATGTCCCAATGATATCCTACTTTATGTCCCACATGGCATCACATCCCATGTCCCCATACCCTATGTTCCACATAGCCTCCTACCCTATGTCACACATTGCATCCCAACCTATGTCACACTCTGTGTTACTCATGGCATCCCACATCATGTCCCACATGGTATTACACCCCATGTCCCACATGACATCCCATACCATCTCATGTCCCACATGACATCCCATAGCACTCCACCCTGTCCTGCATGGCATTCCACCAAATATCCTACATGGCATCCCACCCTATTCCACATGGCATCCCTCCCTATGTCCCACATGACATCCCATAGGCTCCATAAGAAGTCTCCTACTAGCTAACAGTCCCTGATTGGGCACACTATGTATCAAGTCAAATAGCATATAGGCCTTGGTGCATACCACGTGGTATATATTCTATCCTATGTACCGCATAGCTCCCATCCATGTCCCATATAGCATCCCTCCCTATGTCCATATGCAGTCATATCCTGTCACACTCCCTGACTAAGCAAACTAAGTAAAAAAGTCTTGTCAGTTCATATACAGCCGTTGGTGCACAAATTTTGTGAAGAAGTTTAAGGGTTTTAAATCTCCAGTGTCATGAGAGACACTTGAGGATCTCTAAACATTTTTGGGAAATTCTATCATCTTACAGTTATCTTCGAAGGAAATATCAAATGTATTGTAGACGTTTTAAGGAAACTAAAGTCTTCAACCTGTCTTGAGAGTCTCTGAACAACTTTTAGCATTTAGCAAAGAAATTCCAGCCTTCCATGAGGACATTTGAAGAAACATTTAACTTTTTCGGAGGAACTCTGAAGAAACTTTAACATTTTCTAAGGAATTCTCAAAAAAACAATTAAAAGATGGCGGACTTTGAGCTTGAGTTTACAGTACTAGACCTGTCGCCTCCTGAGGGCCACGACAGAAAAATGTAAAGACCGTTGTACTATAATTACATGTTTGTTCTTTGTAGTACAATAAAATATACCATGCATTTTCTTTTGTTCAATTTATAGTTCATGTAATTCTACTCATACAAAACAAGGAATGCCTGGATTTCTACATCTAACAGTAAAAATAAATTGAGTCTGTGTCTTGAAGCAGGTAATACCATTCCAGACTCCCTGTGAATGGTTTTCCAGCATGAAAAATGTTCTTTATGACTGCAATGATCTTAGTGAAAACTCATCAAATAGAATTCTCACACTTAGGTTCACTTTAAAAATCTAGGAACTGATAACAACAAATTGAGCTGCAGCTTTAAAAACCATCAAAACATGTTGCGTCTAAATCGGTTGAAATTTGATCAATTAACAGCATGTTGAATTTTTAAGGCTTTATTATAATAAATTATGCAAATTTCCTGATATTTAACTCATTGTTTTTCACTTCTCTCTCTCTCTTCTTCACCAATGATGATTGAATGCAGGCCTCCTGGTGACTCTTTTTTAAAATAAAGGTTTTTTAAAGCTTGGAAAAAAATTAAATAAAGGTTTTAAAGGTTTTGGATTTAAATAAAAGGTTTATAAAGGTTAAATCATTGAATAAATTTTCATACAATGAGCATATTCTGGGGCAAAAGGCAGTTGGTGAAGCCAAAAGCCTATTACTTACGTGAAACTGGAAATTTCATTTCGGTCCTGCTACTTTTTAAATGTGTGTTGAGAACAGATATGCTATTAAATGGATGTGTATACTTACCGATGAAGCTAAAACCTTGGCACTCGAATCATTTACCTTACTTAACTTTGAAAATAAAGGTTCTTAAAGGTGTTAAAGCTTATTTTGAAAGGAATAAAGGTTTAATTTGTCAATAAAGGTTTTTAAGGTTTTAAAAGGTTTACCGGGAGCCCTGTTGAATGGAAGCAGTTGGATATAACCAAGAGGTTTTGAATCTGCATTATACACTATCAACATTTGGCATGAGAAAGCAGCCTGATGAATTGCAGTGACTGAAATTGATGACAGATTTTGAGAGAATTACATGAAGGAATTAAAAACGTCTTCTCTTTCAAGAATCACAACTATTGAATACATTTATTATTTTCAAACTTAATAAGCTCTGACTCAGACAACACAGGTGACTAATCTGTTCAGAATTTAAAGCTCTTTCGAGTAAATATGGAATTTCTGTCACTATACCTTACAGCTCTCTGTCAGCTCATGTGAGCTTAAGGGTATACTTGCAAATCTATATCTATATTTATATTTATTTATTTATTTATTTATATTGATTATATATATATATATATATATATATATATATATATATATATATATATATATATATATATATATATATATATATATATATATATATATAAATATATATATATATAATTATATATATAAATATATATATATATATATATATATATATATATATAAAAAGTTATAATTATATCTATAAATATATTTATAATATATTTAATATATTTATAATATTTAAATTTAATATTTATATTTATTATATTTATATTTATATATTTTAAATTATATCTATTAATAACTCATTGTTTTTCAATTCATCACCAATGTTGTTTAACAGCACCGTGACAGTCAGAGTCAAATTTACCAAGAGGGTGCTAAACACTGAGGTGCTTGAGTTAGGACGGAGAGGAAAGACAGGAAATTTAGGACAGACTTTTAGAAGATTGTATGAACAATTTAGATTTGTCTTCTTTTAACTTTTGCTTGCAGTGCATATTCTTCAAACTTTGATAAACCGTAACTCAGACACAACATTTGTAATAATGTAATGACTATTCTGTCCAGAGTTTAAAGCTCTTTTCAAGCTTCTATATGTCCCTATACCTTACACCTCTCTATAAACTATCCATGCGAGTTTGTTGTGCGCTTAAGGTAGTCTTCACTATCTTGAGGTGAGATTATACCTGTTGGCATAAAGCAGCTATTGATTTGAGGAGGAAGGGGAGGGGGGGTGGAGGTCATGTTCCCCAAATAATTTTGGTGGGAGGTCGAATATCATTATGTCACCCCTAAAAAAAAAATGAAGCCTTATATAAAACCTACATGGCTGGCTAAACCAATGTCTGGCTTTGTCCTCCCACCCAATATTGAAAAGAATCACCGTCACTGCCTGCTGGTTGCGAGCTCCTTAGTCCCCAATGAGCTTGTTTTTATCTTGCAAGCATGTACAGGTGGTTCCAATAAATCAAATTAATGCAGCTCATTTAAAAATGTGGAATTCATAAAGTTCCCATCGGAGGCTCGTTTCAAGCCCACTGGGAGCTGAAAAAGAGCTAGAAATTTCTAGGGTTCACTCTTTTACTCCTTTAATCAAATTTGAGTTTGACCTTCAAGCTTGTTTGTATTCATACAAGCTAGTAATAACCTCAGGGTGAATGTGAGCCTGCTCGAGAGACCCTCCACCGTGCTGAAATGAACTCATTAATTTTACGGATGTTTAAGCAATCAATATCTACCCTACCCATGCCCTGCACCACCACCAAATATGATTATATTTATTGATATTCCCTTCCACCACAAACATGGAAACTAGAGCTAAGAACATAAATTTCTATAATACACTGAAACAAACTAAACAGCAAAAATAAAATAAATGTGATGAAGCGTCTAAAAACATGGACAGTGTGGGTAGTTATCTAAAGGTGTGTTTATAAGAGTTCACAAATCCTCCACCTCGCTGCAATTGGATAGGAGAAATTCATGTCTATAAGGATGTTCCAGGTAAAGTCATGAGGTCACATGACCATGTTTACATCGCCATTTTGTAGGGAAGACTGCTGTACACTTACAAATGTTTGCATGTTGTTATATAAGATTACTTTTGTAAGTAGTATGCCGGAATCTTGCTGTGTTGTTGGTTGCATTAACAAATAGACGTGTTTAGAATCCACTGATTAAGATTACTTTAAGTACTTGGAGGGTAATTTTTTTTTTTGAATAACATTCTATATTAAAAGAATAATTCATCTGGCCAGTTCATTTTAACCAGCGTGTGTTTATATTGAGCTTAGGCGATATTGACCTAGTATCGATATGGCTGATATTGAGTTCAAGGGTCATATCGATATTATGTTTTTCAATGATAATACACAATACATGAACTATTAAAAAGCTATATATGACTATCAAACATCCATGTATTTTTCAGATTACAATCTTTTTCAGATTTTATTCTCAAAAACTTGTAGAGTGAATGACTATTCATTTTCACAAAAGAAAAGCAAATTAACAAAGTAATGCTTTGGTCTTTTAATGACTCTTTCTTTAAGTCTGAGAGAAAGTTGCACAATAATATCTCTTAATGTCCTGTGCTGACAGATTAACATGATGAAATAAAGAAAAAGCATAATTTCATCATACCTGATAATAACTGACAATTAATCTCTCTTATCTGACAAGGAAAAGAGGCTTAACTGCATTCAACAAATTTAAAAATCCTTTTTATGTTCGCGCAGAGTAATCTAGGTTAATTCTCATTTCAAGGTATGTCAAGAAAAGATAAAAGTTTGAGGATGACAAAGTTAGCTCTTTAAAAAACTATAGATATCAAAATCATTGTTCTGATTAAACAAATGCTTGTACATAATTAAAACTTTATAGATAGCATTTTAGCTCATGATGGTGATTTTAATACTAGACTGCATAGCCATTGCCATCCTTAGACTAGCCATGCCATTCTTAGATTGGCCACACCATTCTTAGACTGGCCACGCCATTCTTAGACTGGCCACGCCATTCTTAGACAGGCCACGCCATTCTTAGACTGGCCACGCCATTCGCTGACTGGCCACGCCATTCGCTGACTGGCCACGCCATTCGCTGGCTGGCCACGTTATTCGCTGACTGGCCAAGCCATTCGCTGACTGGCCACGCCATTCGCTGACTGGCCACGCCATTCGCTGACTGGCCACGCCATTCGCTGACTGGCCACGCCATTCGCTGGCTGGCCACGCCATTCGCTGACTGGCCACGCCATTCGCTGGCTGGCCACGTTATTCGCTGACTGGCCACGCCATTCGCTGGCTGGCCACGCCATTCGCTGACTGGCCACGCCATTCGCTGGCTGGCCACGTTATTCGCTGACTGGCCACGCCATTCGCTGACTGGCCACGCCATTCGCTGACTGGCCACGCCATTCGCTGGCTGGCCACGTTATTCGCTGACTGGCCACGCCATTCGCTGACTGGCCACGCCATTCGCTGACTGGCCACGCCATTCGCTGGCTGGCCACGTTATTCGCTGACTGGCCACGCCATTCGCTGACTGGCCACGCCATTCGCTGACTGGCCACGCCATTCGCTGGCTGGCCACGCCATTCGCTGACTGGCCACGCCATTCGCTGGCTGGCCACGTTATTCGCTGACTGGCCACGCCATTCGCTGACTGGCCACGCCATTCGCTGGCTGGCCACGCCATTCGCTGACTGGCCACGCCATTCGCTGACTGGCCACGCCATTCGCTGACTGGCCACGCCATTCGCTGGCTGGCCACGCCATTCGCTGACTGGCCACGCCATTCGCTGACTGGCCACGCCATTCGCTGGCTGGCCACGCCATTCGCTGACTGGCCACGCCATTCGCTGGCTGGCCACGTTACTGACTGGCCACGCCATTCGCTGACTGGCCACGCCATTCGCTGGCTGGCCACGCCATTCGCTGACTGGCCAAGCTTATTCGCTGACTGGCCACGCCATTCGCTGACTGGCCACGCCACGCCATTCATTCGCTGACCGGCCACGCCATTCATTCGCTGACCGGCCACGCCATTCGCTAATTGGCCACGCCATTCGCTGACCGGCCACGCCATTCGCTGACTGGCCACACCAATCGCTCCACACACCAAGCACAAAAAAATCATTCGTGTGATGGAAATTATCAGACAAGTTTCTATTTTAACACTCATCATACGGTGTCAAGATTTCTCACGATTGAAAACGTATATAGTACATGGATGGCAATAAATCTGGACATTGAGGAATCCCCTAAAACTTATCAATTTGGACTGTTAGCGCAATCGTGCCATGTATTTTCATAAGTGCTGTGATCAAATATGAGTGTATATGCTGTATTTTGAGCCTGAGCTTTATATAGGCTAAAACTGGAATTTTCAGAGGAATTCTTGCTTGAATTTGTGGATTTTGTGTTGTGCATTTTGAAGAAAAAAAAGGCCAATTCTGATGAGGAGCTTATGGTTGGGGATGACTTTGGAGAAATTTTGCGGATTCCGACAGTGATTAAAGCCAATGATCGTGCATCGATTGCCACATGATGAGTAAGAGATTAACGTTGGACAAAACTATGGTAGGCCTAACTGTTAAGCTGGAAGTAATGGTGTTGATGCTGGTAGAGATACTGATGGCGCTAATAATGAGGAGGATGAAGCCCATGAAGTTGGCTGGTTATTATTTGCATAATTCAGGTGCTAAATCAACATAAATTTTACGTCGTTGAATTCAGAAAACAATGATCTACAACTTTGTTGTAGTAACCTTTGTCAAAAAATGTTTGTATAAATGAAAAATGACACATTTTTATCGAGTTAGTTATATATGCAAAATTTCTGCATTCGCCTCAGTGAGCAGGCATATATGCCTGTATTTGGCCTAGCATGATAATCCAACTGTATTAACTGTGAGACTCTAGCGGTCCTTCAAGCAAACAAAGATGAAAATCATATGACCCTCGAAGAAACTTCCATTCTGCAAGTTCAAAGTTCATGTGGCAGAGAGCCTAAAATCTAACCAAACCAATGATGCAAATCAAAATCAGGTCAAAAAAGACTTCAATCCACTATGAACTGCAATACTGGTCAATTCAAGCCAGTTCAAACATCGGAAAGTTCATCCATGAAAATCTAACGGGTCCAAAACAAAAATTGTCAGATTGCTAACTGAATTAAGCCATGCGGATTGTCACCTCAAAAATGCACATTTGACGCACCCACATATATTCAACATGATGAAAGATTTCATGTTTAAAGAATTAGTCCCATGGATTTTCATTTTTTTTCTTCATATATGATAAAGAAAATTTGTAGAAACAAAGTGGTGAAAAAACTATGTTAACATCTTATTCTGTTTAGAAGTTACAACAATTAAAAGAGTAGGAAAATGTTCTCAACCACCTAACTGCGTACAACGATTATGTACATCCTCTTAACTTTACACTACTGCATAAGACGGACATATCCGTCTGGAAATTTATGCACCAAACTATGTCACATAAAACCATGGGACTTCCCGAAAGCCTATTCACTGCACACAACGAACAATGCTAGTTGTCTGTGTAAGAATGTGTAAGACGGACATATTCGTCAGAATACATCATGCACCGATCACTTCCAACATGACATAAGGTATGTGGAATCTGTGAAAGATTGTTGACTGTGTTACACTGTTTTGTTTACAATCACTCACAAGTTTATGTTATCTGTGTATGGACCACCTGGCTATTATTCTTGTGAATTTTGCCTGCTAAAATGTCTGCGTCTACGTCTAAGTAGAAGCCATTGCATGAGGATGAAGCTTTGGCATATTTATTTAATTTGGATGAAAATTCATCATCTTCTGAGGATACTGACTCAGAAAACAAGGAGGAGGATGCCAGTATAGTTGGGGCAAGTGATTTAGACACCGAAAATAAAAGCATGAATTCCAGTACAGCCGATTCCAATTCGGATCAAGAAAGTGCACATGAAAATGACTCAGGATTCCGTAATGATAGTACACCACCCGGACCTGCCCCCCCCCCCCACCTCTTCCCACCACATGAAAATGATTCAAGATTCTGTAATGATAGTACACCACCTGACCTGCCCCCACCCCAGTTTGAAAATTGAATAGGAATGCTAGAGACAAATTTACATTTACTAAGAATCCAGGAGTAAAAGCAAACATTGGTGATGATCAACTAGAGTATTTTTCCCTCTACACCTCATTGTAGAACAGACTAACCTTTTTGCAAAACAATTTTTACAAGAAAAAGAAAATTCAAGGGCCAAGCATTGGAAAGAAACTGAT